>JAQISU010000114.1:1552500-1820000 GCA_029339505.1 Unio delphinus | reverse complement strand
AAGAATATAAAAGAAGCAACATTGGTATGAATATCGAATATTTCATTCTTATCCAACTAAAATAAAATAAATATTCAATAACAGTTCGAACTGTAATCAAAATAAATTTGAAATTTTTAGATTATAGCTACAAAATTATATTCCAGTGTGTCCGTTTACATATGTATATACGCCAACTAGTAATGTCAACTCTTAGCTTGGTATGTAGTATATGCTAGTAATACAAATACTTAGTTTATGGTGTGTGCGACTAATATCGATACTTATATAACATCTCAGGGTGAAGTTAACAATGTAATCCTGCTAATACAACTGATGTTTAAGTTTATTGTGGAAGCGGGATCATAAAGTAAATTTTCATACTTCAATGCGGTAGCACCTTTTGTTGCAGTGGGGCTCTATTAATTAATAAATATATTGTAAGCATACGAAACTGCCAGTTTATGCTTGTGGACGTCTGCTTTGTCGTAGTATGTGTCTCTATACAAATAATAATAATAATAATAATAATAATAATAATAATAATAATAATAATAATAACGAGGACATGTATAGTGTCTAATCTTTAGAAGCTCTAAGCGCTTTACAACATCTATAATGATATGGCTACACTACAGAAAAACATAAAACGAAAACCATGAAATTGGAAAACATAAAAACATGCTGAAAACCTAAGATATAAAACATTATTAGGTCTTTAAGTTTGTTCCTGCAGTTTAAAAAGGTGAGTTTTAAGAGCATTCTTAGAAGGGACTACTGTGTCTTTGTGTCTTATTTCAATGGGCAATTCGTTCCACATCGCCGGGCCCTGGTATGCAAAAGAACGTTGTCCAAATGACTTCGTTTGCATAGTGGGAACAATGAGTACACGTTTGTCAGAAGAGGAGCGTAAGTATCTTGCTGGTGTATACACATGGGTGAAGCCGGATAGGTATGTTGGGCTATAGTCTGTCAGTGAAACGTAGCACAGAGAACACATTTTATGTTTGATTCTGTATTGAATGGCTAGCCAGTGTAGGGTACAGAGCAGTGGTGAGATGTACTCTGATCGAGGTACTCTAAAGATGATCCGAACAGCTGTGTTTTGAACTTTTTGAAATTTCTGGAGTAGATATTGTGACGAAACAGACATAATTGAGTAACATTAGTCCAGTATTGAAAGTACTAATTAACACACAAGTGTTTTAGTGGCATCAACTGAAAGATATTTTCGAATGGACCTGATGCGTCTCAGCTCAAAATATGCAGCCTTGCATATGTTCATGACATGTTGGTGCAATGTGAGAGTACTGTCTAGAGTAACACCTAGGTTTCGTACTAATTGTGTGAATTTAATGTTGGTGTTGCTGATATTTATTGTCTGAGGTAAAGGATGTGAATGAGAAATTCTTTGTGTTGTGATCATAATGGCCTCAGTTTTATCATCATTCATCTGCAGCTTGTTACATGTCATCCATGATTTCACATCAGAAATGAACCTCTCTACTCTTTGGATGGTAGAATCAACTTCAGTTGGATGGCTAGACTTGTGTATTTGGGTGTCATCAGCGTACAATTTGGTGAGACACTGGGTGATGATCTATGATACTTTATAGCGGCTGAGTGAATAGAATGAAGGGAACTGGTCCAAGAACAGACCCCTGTGGAACATCACAACATAGATAAACTGGGGTGGAGTGTATTCCATTTGCAGATGCAATTTGTGTCCTGTGGACTACGTAGGAACTGAACCACTGTAAAGCTGTATTTTGAATGCCAAATACGTGCTGGAGACGGTGAAGTAATATATCATGGTCTATTGTGTAAAACGCTGCAGACAAATCAAGGAGGGTGAGGACTCTAATCTTTCCACTATACAAAGTAGAGAGAATGTCATTAAATACTTTCAGAAGAGTAGTTTCAATACTGTGGCAAATGCGATATGCAGACTTTACATTGTTAAAAAGACTGTTTGAATTAAAATAAGATACATGTTTTGTTAGAACACATGTCCTAAGACTTTAACGAGAGATTACAAATTGGGCGGTAGTTCTTTAAATCATTATGGTCGAATGTTGGTTTCTTCAGCAGAGGCTTTATGGTGACAGTTTTGAAAAATGATGTGAATTCCTTCAATGAGAGAGAGATATTCATAACATCAGTTAGTGAAAGCAATATTGGATCTATGCACTCAAGTAGCAGTGATGTTGGAATTGGATCAAGTTCACAAGAATTTTGTGCATTCTTCATTACGATTTTCCGTACTAAATCGATAGAGACAGGTTCAAATGCTACTAATGGTTGTAGCTGAAATTCTGTATCATAACTAAATGGTGACGATGAGTCAGTTGAAATTGTGTTGTCAAGCGAATCTCTAATGGTTTGTACCTTATCACAGAAAAAAATTACAAATAGGTCCGTCAGGTCTAATTGAAAGAAGGTAGTTTTAAGTGGTGTACAATTGTTCCTTGATATTGTTAGTTATCTCGAAGAGCTCTTTGCAGCTGGAACTCTCATTGATCATAATACTGTTAAATAAATAAATACTAATACTACTACTACTAATAATAATAATAATTAGTATTATTATTTTTATTATTGTTATTATTATTATTATTAACAATGACAACAACAACAACAACAATAATAATAGAATGATAGAGAGAAGAGAAGAATTTGGAATCCGGAATGATATAGAGAAGAGAAGAAAGGTGTTCAGGCTCTCTTAAAAGAATGTCGCCACGATGATGAGACACAGCTACATCTGTAATGAAAAACACAAACTCTTGCTAGCTTTTGAGTATGATGAATTTTATTTAAATAATCAACAAACATGTATTACTTCATTCTAGAAACACATCTATAAACTTTATAATCAAAATACATGAAATGCGTATAAAGTTACACTTTCCTTCTAAGCTTTTCAACTTCATTCATTCGTATAATTTCTACATTTTAGAATTTTATACAAATAGTTAATTCTCGATCAATTTCATGATAGCCAAAAGTATACAATATAATAACTGTAATTAATGCAACAATTAATTTACAGAAATGCATTTTACTCATTTTAAAATAGAATTTTTATTTGGAATATGTTGCTAGATATTATTATTTCTTGCCTTAAGAATTCTTTATTTCAACATTACATCTAAACATGAAGTTGGTAGCGAATTTGACTTTTACAATAAAAATTACTATAAACATAATTAAATATAAATTCTTCAAAACATTTAAACATTACATTACAATATATTATAATAAAATAATTAAGTGAACAATGTTGCAAATATATAAATTTTACCATTAAAACATTTAAACATTAAAAATGCCTATTTCTAAAAGAAGTTTACGACGTATACAGTTCTTACCTGTAATGAAAAATACAAACTTTTGCTAGCTTCTGAGTATGAGAAATTGACCTGGGCGATATGTGCATTTATTTATATTCGTCTAACGCACGACAAGACCATATATGGCCATTCCTCAGTAGATCAAGCTAACAGATGTTCACCATTAGATAAGAACCATTTTGTTTTACGTCATTCGACAGAATGTTAGACCCAATCTTAATCACTGGATTAGAAATTCGCCAATGCATAATCTTGAAATCTACGTGGCATGCAGAATTATGTTTCTTACTGAGCATGTAATGTATAATGCCTTTAGTAGCATCATACACTTATTCCACACAACAATGTCCATTCGTATAGCTTACTTACTCTTACTGGCTTTATACAGCACAACGATGTACATTGCCTTTTTCTCGCTTGCGCAGCATTTATTTTCATTCCATTAATATATACAGTTGTGCTTTGGAAATAAATGAAATTAATCTTAAGATATTTTAGAAACTTACTTTAATATAAATGAATAAAACATTACTTTAATACAATTTAGAGAAAATGTCAATCATAATACTTTTTATTTAAAATTCTGTCCTATTATTATTATTATTATTATTATTATTATTATTATTATTATTATTAACAATACCAATACTACTACTATTACTACTAATACTACTAACACTACTAATATTACTACTACTACTACTAAAAATAATATGAAGAAGAAGTAGAAGGATGTATATTCGCGCAAAAGATAAATAAGTAAAATGATAAAAAAGACAAAAATTAAAAAAATTCATAATTATACGATTATATGACTCTCATTCTCTTTAGTTCTCTTTCTCTTAGTAAAAACATTCACTTTCTCCTGACAAATTGGATGTTATATAAGACAATTAAACACGAATAAAGAAATATTTTCAATCAGTTCCAGTCATACAGGTAAAAAGACCATGTGTCGGAGAAAAGACGTTTGAGATAAGTTTGAAAAGGGGCGTGGCTTTGTTTGATATTTGTTTCCTAAACTTTACTGAGAATAATGCGTAACTAAAAAATCGATTTTATCATGGCGGTTCCTTTGTTCAAGCTACACATGTACAGCTGTAGTCATGTTACAAACACGTGATTAAAGTTTATGCCAATTAATGATCTTAGTTTGACACGCTCCTTATGATCTTGTCCAAAAATATTAGTGACAAACGATTTCTCCGTTATACCGTGTTAGTTTCATCTGCATGACGCTCTTATTATTGTCAATATTTGTCCATAGGATGAACTTATTACAAGGATGGAATTTTTGGCATTAATAGTGTATATTGCCATAACGTTGCTTACACTTGCAGATGTTGGTATGTATATGTTTATCTATTTAGCAACACAGAATGATGTAAGCTGGAACGAAAGTTACTCAGCATAAATTTAAATTGTCTTTTGTACAAAATATAGGTTAGTTTTCAATTGTGTTGCAGTTTTTTCTTAATATTATATATGCTGAGGTAGTTGCTTTTGTCGATCACAATCCTCTTACCCTTGTTTAAAATGATCACAGCTGGAAAACAAAATATTTTCGTCCTCGTTTAATGACAATGATGACGATTTGCTTTCTGAAACAGAACGTATTTATAGTCAATACAACATTAATTTATTTTAAACCTTTTCTTCAGATACAATATTGCATATACATATGTTACATTATGCGTATATTAATTTACAATGTACGTTGCAAAATAATGTTTAGATTCCAGTTTGATTTAATTTAGAGAATCACCAGAAATGATAAATTTAAAGTCCATTTCGGTCTACTCCTGTTCGGAAAGATTTAAAAACAAAAATAATTATCTGAAATGTTAAAGTTTTATTGAATAATTTCAGTTGACACTTAAGATTTACGGAAAGTCATATAATTCAAATCATGCATTTATAGTCTACATCTTAAAAGACATGTGCTGGTAGGGACGCATGTTTTGTCCATTTCCGTTATTTTAAGTGAAGTCCTTCAGTTTGATATAGATTGTTCTTTCCGATCTCATGTGGTAGCCCTTTTATATAAATTTAATTGCTGAACGATATGTTTTTAGCATCAGTATCGGCCATTGTTTGCAGAAAATATTTACCCCGAAAAATACACACGTTTGCATGTTCGTTTACGATTTGCTTACAAGCTGAACCAGAAATGTTCATCGACAAGCTCAATGTTTCTTAGATTACAAATATTCGCTTTCTTTGAATTATTTAATGCAGGACCACCTTTCTGATGCTCTTATACATAGAACAAAATCCTGGATCCACTCCTTCATTTGTACATCCGGTAAAGATTTTCTTTAAATGTCCTCTTGGAAAAAAGCAAATTTAGGTATTTCAGTCCCCGAACGAATGTAACTGTAGGAACACATTTGTCAGAAGGGGACAAATAGTTTAAAGCATTTTTGCCATTTCACATGCTGGATTTAAACGAGCGTAGAATATATGCGGCTCATCAAAATACAATCTACATTGATAGAGAAATTTACTTTGAGTCATATGACGTGCAAAGTCCCCGCACTGAAAGAGAAATTGAAATTTAGTGAACACTCTTGCATACACAACGGTTATTATAAATAGCTGATTAAAAATTAAAACTTTGAGCCGAAGCACTTTTGCAAACGGATGAAATAGTCAGATTGCATGAGATTACTAATAGTTCATAATGGTTGTACTAACTCTGATTAATTGTAAACCGATGCCCTCGAATGTAATAAAATATCGGTGCTCAGTTCTGTTACAAGCGGAGTTTAACAATTGCATAAATTTGGAATCCTTATTGGAAGTGGTTTCGAGAATAAAGAGAAATCGAGTCGCAATGTGATGCTATGCTAGCTATCACTTGCTACGGAATGGAGATTTTTACACACCACATAAAATAATAGAATTTATTGCAAATGTGCGATAAATTCGCTACATCGCCAAACTTTTAATTATTTTATGTCGAGACTTTTTTCAAGCTGTGCGATTCACCGAATGCTCCGAACGTAATGTGACAATTGCTGACATACGATTTAAACATTTACACTATATTTAGACCCTAAACATATATTAAATTGGAATTAAGAACACATTACGTCTTCATTTAACTATTCAGTCATTAAATATTTGTCTATATACATAATATACATATAGATCTATATAATATTTCGTGTTTCATTTTATGCTAATTTATAATAAGTTAAGCTGATTCCTACCTAACGCACGAAATCGTATTAGCTCAGGTCGATGTTATATCATTTCGTTGTCGTTAAATGGAAACAATTTTTTTTAAAATATAAAAGTGCCGAACACTTTTGAATGAAACCGCATTTGTAAAGTGGTCCAACCCCCAAACTTTGCTTCTTTTGAGAGATTTAAAAGAATTAAACTCTCTATCCCGTTGTCATGAATTCTAGAATAATCGCAAACAAAAAGATTTACTAATCATCAAGGTTATCAATCCCATATATAGATTAGGTAAGATGTTTTAACGAATTAATAACCCGTCTTAAGTTTTAGTAATCACGCTGTAACTATTTACTAATTTGTTAGAACGATTTGCTACTCATGAACATCGATTTCATAATTCAGACTAAATAGTAATTCCTTATTATTTTTTATATTTTTTATTTATCCGGTGGAACAACTCAGTAATCTCGTATAGTAAATAACTAATCCTTCGTTAAGACGAGTTAATATTCCGATATATATATATATATATATATATATATATATATATATATATATATATATATATATATATATTCTTCTCTATTATTATTATTATTATTATTATTATTATTATTATTATCATCATCATCATCATTACTATTATTATTATTATTATTATTATTATTATTATTATTATTATTTGTGATTAAGCAAACTTAAGTCCAGATTAGGATTATATATATTTATTTATATTCTGTCTACTTTTATTACTCTGATTTCAGCAAACATCTTGCTTCTTATATATAAACGATAATGTAACATTCCAGATCGAAAACAAATATTCGGTGCCGTGAGATGTCATACCTTTTTAGTACTAATAAAAACGGCATCAGTTGAAGTCGTCTTGAACTATTGTCTTCCGTTATATTATGTGAGTATTCTATGGGATTTACTGTCCAGCTTTGTTTACTAAAGATCTGCACAAAAGAAAATTTGAAGAGAAGAAAAAAACGTAAACAGGAAAGGCGATGGTACACATACACCATCATATATAGCTGCAAAATAGCACAATTTGTGACATTCATTGTCCATGAAGAGAATCGTCTATCTCATGTTTATTTATAGTCAACAGCAACATATGTCACACACTCTTCTCTTTATTTACGTCAATAGTTTTATTTCCTTAATAAAACTTTGGAATTGCAGATTTTTATGAAATAATAATTGCCTGACAGAAGCAGTTTTCATCTGTTTTGCAATGCAACAGAAATGTTTGCTCATTTTACTTGAGTATTAAAATAATGCGACTTGAAATATCATTGGTGGTAATGTTCTTCAATATAACACAAGGTGTTTGTGCCTTAGTCTCGTTTTGCTTATCCTTACATGCGATTGGTATATTAAATGTTCATTCTGTATTTATAATTATAATATTACGTCACCAATAGCAACAATCAATGACAAACCTTGTTAGATCATTTGTTCTGTGTTTAACTCTTCCGGATTGTTACTTTGACAAGGAAGACCATTATTCTAGACTGGTATTTGTTAAGAACTAACTATTTATAAAAAAAAATAGAATATTAAGATATTTGTCAAGATTTGTACAGACGCATTTGGAGAATTTCTACGCTATAGTATCGAAACAGTTAAGAAATGACGTAAGACGTGACGCTTATGATATCAATACATTATTTTTTGTTGTCGTTTAACGAAAGGACGATTTAAGTTTTTTAGATTTCAGTTAGAACACAACCGAACTAAATTATTCTCGTGATTCCGGGTTAGAATCAGGATGCTAATCAGTAAGTCCAAACGAGCATCAATCTACGCGATGATTTCTCGAACGGAGATATAGTACAATCTTAAAAGAAGATTTATTACCGTATATCCTTCGGTATGTTGGCAGTGGTTTGAAATTCGAGACGCAGTTTATATAACCTATCGTGAAGGTAATTCTTGTTGTGCATTTCACCGTTAAGATTTTATATTTTGGCAGACAATATCATTTTACAGATACCAATATTTCTGATGTACAGGTATCTTACTATCAAACGAAGGAATTGACCTGAAAAAAAGTTTTATTTAAGTGAATGGTTTTCTTGAATGGAATTAGTGGAGGATGACATCTATATGACCTAGTCAAAGATCTACACAAACTTTGCCCGAAATATGAGTCTTTTTCACTTGACTTAAAACAAATGAGATATTTTTAATAAAAAAGTTTAAACAATATGCATGAATTCAGTCGTTATTTATAAATGACATTAATATGCCAATCGTAGATAAAAAACATAGCATTTGATTTGGAGTGATTAAGTTCTTTCTTGAAATCGCTTAGATCGTGCGACAGTGGACCATTTTACAATGGAAATGAGATGACAATATTTCAGTTATTTCGTATTGTACTCTAGTACCGAAAAGTCGGAGTCGATTAGCCTTTTCGTTGATATTGGATGTTTTCATTCTTATTAAACTAATAGAATAAGTCGCCTTGGAGATTCATAATAAAGCATAAACGGTAGGACAACATTTAGTAGAAGAACTTTTAAGAAAACATAATGATCAGAAAAAGTAAAATTCCAGTTAGAAACGCTGATGTTTAATGTAGATTTGTTTCGTTCATACATACCTATAAATGTAAGTTCTCTACCCTTGGTAATTTCGTCTTAAGAACGTGTTCTGACTACACTTATTGTCATGTAATTTATTTATCTTACTTACTTACGTTCAAATTGTTCATTTTCTCAGTTGCAACTATTCTCATTCAATATTTTCCCAGTCTTGAGTCTCTGTTTTGTTTACGTTAAATGCAGAACCCAACATTTTAGTATCCTGAGATTTGAGCATGAATTATTAGAGCAGGTAAATGTTGTAATAACCTTGACCATCCTCATCTGACAGAATATACTTATTTATGGAACAAAAAATAAATTAAAAAATAATATTTTTCTTACTTTCATTTACTAATTTCTTTCCATTCCACAGTAACTTAGATGACGTTTTCATCATATGCTACGGTAATAATTCACCGGTGTTGAACCAGAGAAGTGCTTGTTTTTTGGTAAATTAAATTTCTGTGTCAGGAGTTACTTATGTACTACTTAGTTCCAGTGTGTTTCCATAGTTTAAAACAGATAATGGTGACATGGTTATTTGCATTTGGTATTGATGACATATATCCCCTGGAATATCATATTTCTCTTACTGTCTATGTCTGCTTGTCTAGAGAATCCTAGAGAGGATTATGCTAAATGAGATGCAAACTATAAGAATAACATACAGCGCTCCAACCAGAGATGGTCTTCATTTTGGACTTACCTGTTAATATAAAACATCTCTCTCTCTCTCTCTCTCTCTCTCTCTCTCTCTCTCTCTCTCTCTCTCTCTCTCTCTCTCTCTCTCTCTCTCTCATCAGTGAATCAGATGAACATACCTGGCATGCTTTTGGCAGACGACACTACTCTACTAAGCTCTACGCTGAATGGATTGCAAATACTCGTGAAAACAGCCTATCAGTATGCACAGAAGTGGAAATTGAAATATGACTCTAACAAGAGTAATTGGATGATATTTAGTATTTAAAAAAAAAGGAAGTGTACTCATCAAATGGAATTACTCTGAGATCAAAGAATATTCTTAGAGCCAAAAAAGTGAAATATGCAGGAGTTACCTTTTCACAATCAATGAAAACTAATGATCGTATAGTCTATTCCTACGATAAAGCTAAACGTGTAACAAACTCACTATACTCAACTGGATTAAATGCAAATGTGATGAATCCTATAGTTTCTGTGAAAGTCTGGGAAAGAGTTATATTGCCGTCTGCTTTGTATGGCTCAGAACTCTGGTTTAATATGTCATATCAGGACATTGAATCAATGGAGAAAATACAACGATATTTCGCCCGGAGAGTACAAGGTTTCCCTCAAAGATCGCCTATTGGATCTACGACATCATGCTTGGGGATGATATCAATGGAAGCTCGCATAGATAAGCAAAAACTCGTATTCCTTGGTTGCATGTGTAGAACATCAGTAAATTTAACTGCTAAAAAGGTTTTCCTCTGGGCTGTTGGAAATTTGATTTTTGACCCCAACATAGCTACAACTCTTTTATATATGATATAAATACTGTACTCAAAAAGTATGATTTAGAAGACTATCTCAACAACATTATTTTCACTAGACAATTTCCAAACAAAATAACATGGAATAACTGAATTGGAACAAGAATTCAGATATTTGAGGAGAGAAAACATGAAATGAGTATCAGAAATCCATCAGAGGGATTCGGTAGATTTTTAAAAATTAATCCAGGACTAAATGTGCATAATTTATGGAAAATAACTTACACTGACTCAAGCAGAAAAATGGAATATGGGGCATTAATTCGTATTGTAGGAATGCAAGCAAGATCTGGACTGTGTCCCCTATGTGGCAAAATGAGTCATGACCGTATTTTGCACATTTCGATGAATTGTTCCTTAACCTCAAACGACAGAAACCACTTGATGGAAAGTCTCTTTTCGTATATGCCTCCAGTGATTTACCGTGATTTCTGTGATCAGATCGATGATGTTATACTGATTATACTACTTGGTGGTTTAAATGATATATCAGAACGTTTAGAATTTGAGGCATGGATAAATATGATCAGACTATCTACCAAGTATTTCATTAAGATAAAGGTTTATTATATATTCGATTCAATAGAGAACTCACTCGTGATTATAAGAAAAGAAATAATTGTATTGGATTGCAAAGCTATTAGGAATCTAACTATTTTTGATGTGAGGATACATTTCCAAATATTCTATCGTATATCTATATCTATCTAGTTTAGTAATGATTTTAATTTATTTATTCGTTTGCTATTGGAAATAATTCAATAAGTAACGAATCCGCTATTTTTTGTGATTCTATGTATATAAATGCATTTGGTTTTTGTCTTAAAATCTTCAGAAATTGGAGGAATAAAAGAATATCATCATCATCATCATCATCATCATCATCTCTCTCTCTCTCTCTCTCTCTCTCTCTCTCTCTCTCTCTCTCTCTCTCTCTCTCTCTCTTTCTCTCATTTGGATTTTTCACGTAGCTTATAAAAATATTCAGTCACATTTATAAAGTGTCAGAAGTATGGCAGTGTATAGTGATGTTTAGCATCTAACCACTAGGCAAAAGAAGTGTTAGTAGTAAGGTGGGATACCGTAGCGACAATGGGAAATCCAGTCAGAAAGGGCTTGGGACACTATGGCGACAGCCAGGTGGGACTGTATAGCGACAAGGGAAATTTGAACATGGCGAGCCTATATAGCGACAAGGGGAATTTAACATGGGGAATACTATTTTTATTTGGGACTGGATAGCTAGAAGGGAAATGGAGGCAAAGAAAGCAAAGTTAGCCCAACACTTCGCTAACTCTAGCAGCGATAACAATCACAAACACGAGTTCTTACAGCAAAAATCAACATTAGAAAAGAATTTCCCCACAACAGAGATTCGCCACTGAATGACCCTTTTAATCTGAAATAATGGAGACAAGCCCTCAGCAAAAACAAAGTACATCACCAGGAGAGGATAACCTAGGCTATGAAATATACAAACAATTACCACCCAATATGCAGAGTATTACCTTAGACTTAATAAATCTGATATGGAGAACAAGTCGCATACCCACACTATGGAAGCGAGCCATAATCATAGCTATCCCAAAACCAGGCAAAGACCCTACTAATGTAACCTCCCACAGACCTATTTCACTAACAAATGCAATCTGTAAGGTAATGGAAACAATGGTCAACAATAGATTAAAACACCACCTAGAACAAAATCAACTTCTGGCTGAAACCCAAAGTGGATTTAGGGATAAACGATCTACACTTGATCAATTAATCCGTCTGGAAGCCAACATCAAATTATCATTTAATGCCAAAAGGAAAAGAGATAGACACCTAATATCAATATTTCTGGACCTAGAGAAAGCCTTCGACCTAGTCTGGACCAATGGCCTCATCTCTCAACTCAACCAATTTGGCATAACACGAAGAATGCACCGCTGGATAGCAAACTTCCTTACGGGAAGAACCTTTAAAACCAGAGTAAGAGAGGCCTTGTCCCAAACATATACACTGGATAATGGAACCCCCCCCCCCCCAAAGAAGTGTGATTAGCCCAACTCTATTCAATCTAATGGTCAACAATCTGACCAACTATCTCAAAAATTGCCCAGTTGATCTGTCACAATTTACCGCTGACAGTAGTATCTGGAAAGTAGGAAACCCCAATAGTCAAAAGAACATCACTCAAATTCAGAAAGGACTAGACATCATCGGCACATGGGCCAAAAACTGGGGTTTCAAAATATCCCAAATAAAAACAGTTGCCATGCTCTTCTCCCCAACTAACAAACGACCTAAATACCATAAACTATATATACAGAACCAGCCCATCCAATTCCAAAACGAGACCCACTTCCTGGGAATGCTACTAAATGAAAAATCCTGTTTGTTGATTATAATTGTTGTTTTTGTTCTTAGAGGTATTTTCTGTGTACCTACATTTTTGGATGTTGTTGCCAATATTATCGTTGGTGCTGTTTTGTTCATTTGCACAATTGTTTTTAGTTTGCTATTGTTGTCATTCTTCGTTCTAGCGTGTTTGATACTTTTGATTTTTTGTGGGCCTTTCATTGAATGTTTTCCTTTATCTTCTTTATTTCCATCTCCATATGCCCTTTGCCTTGTTTTTGCTGCTATTGTTTGCCATTGTTCGTATTCCTTTCCGTACCGTTCAACCCGATCAGCCTCACTAATTGCTTTGTTTATCTCTTCCATCTCTCTATCCGATATGTGTTTAGATGGTCCAGTTTCTTGCTTGCGTAAGGTGTAGCTGTTTTTATTTTCTGTAATGTTGATGTTGTCGTTGTTGTCATGGTTTATGTTGATTGATTGTTGATGTTTTCTTGTCCTCCTCTTCTTTCTTTTTCTCTCCTTCTCTTATTCTTCAGTTATGGCCTGTTCTTCTAAGGCCTCCATAGCCAGCTCGTCCAGGAGACGTCTAGCATGATCCAGGTGCATCTGAAGCTCCTTAAGCTTGTTGAGTCTACTCATCTTCTTTGTGTTGATGGGCCAGCGATAGGTAGCCAGACTGTCCTATCCTATCCCTTTCAATTTAAGTCGTGTTCACCCATTCGGGCATGTACGACTATTTACTGCCCCGTTTGGGGCTAGTTGATTTTTTCGAGGGAGATGGTAAGGTGCCACACCTCCCTACGCATTAATGCACCATTTGGTGATAGTCGATTTATCCGATTTCTCGACATTTCTGCCTCACGGGATATAATTAATGTTCTAAACGAATGGGATTAGTTACACGCATTCGTTGGTAGCGGTGGTACATGTCGGCAGAGGCAAAGGCGGTCAGACTGAATGAATGAATTATGGTTTTAAGTGAAACCGGCCACAAAGGGTCATTTGTTCACTATTTTACGCTACCAATTAATATGGTAGTGATTTAAACACCCCTCTACGGTTTAGGGTTGGAAACATTTGGATAGTTTGATGTGAGGGATAGAAAGAAGTCAAAGAGTATCTATATTAAAAAAAATGTAAAACAAACGACAGACGCATTGGTTTCAAAACACATTTTTATTCAAATAACAAACAACACACAAAACACATTTTTTTTCTACTAACAAACCTAACAAACATTTTTTAATTCATAAATATTTTTTTTTTCAAATGACAAACATTTTTTCAAATGACAAACATTTTTTTTCTTCAAATAACAAACATTTGTTTCTTCAATAACACCAATACGTTATCTTTGACATGGTTGACAACGTTGTGAATTAAATTGAGATTTCCACTGTTGGAAGTTATTGGGCCATTGATGTGCACTACGTTTCCTCACTAAAGACAACAGATAGCCATAATGGTCACTAAACCATCGATCTACTTTGTCATCGTTACGAGACGAATGAAAATCAAAAGAAGTCACTAAATGTTCTAAAGAATATCTAAGACTGCGATGATGCAGAAAATAGACACTTCGATGCGATCCACACACCACAGAATCTGTGCCTTGTAATTTCACATTATTGAATCGTGTCGTCTGGGCATTTCTTCTCATAAAGTCAATGATATCGTCTTCCAAAGGAGGCATTCCATACGAATCAAAATACTCCACACAACCCTCTTGAGGAAAGTAGACAGCTACCCAAAGAGTTCCTGGAAGATGACTGTCATCTGTGTGGATGACATAAGTTGATTCTCTTGAGGTTTGCGATGAGGTAGTTCATCTTTAGCACACACGACAGGATTCCAAGAAGCAGTGTACGAACTACGGTTCAAAAGATAATACAATTCCCAAGCTATCCATGTTATTGTGACTTTGTTTTTTTCTTTCTTCACAGGTGATGATAAGTCATCAATTCAATCCAGACTTTTTGATAGAAAAGGTCTGTCAAGTAACTGTTTGTTTGCTTCGTCTCCTTACTCTTGGCCAAGAGAGCTTCGATGCGATCAATTTATCGAGCAAACAATGGAGGAGAAGATTGGTCACGCAAGTCTTTATACCACTGATGTAACACGGCTTCTTCTGAGATGAGACTCCAAGCTTCGTTCAGATAATCGTCCAATTTTTCTTCTTGACTCATCATCATACATTTATCGTGTTGAATTTGACTGGGATGATCGATCTGACAGCCATAACAATCTTTTTTAATCATGTCTCTCATTGTATTCTCTAAGTGTTTGGCAAAACAGGTGACTAAATGTTATTCCTGTTTTGGCCATCTGGATTGCATTACCGATACTTTTCTCGTCGGCCTGCTTTCTTTGTAATCTCCCATTTCAATTCCATCGATTCTCCACTGTTCAAAGAGGGACAAGAGTTTTCCATAGTGTTTAATAGTCTAGAATGACTTCTCTCAAACTGTTGATTTCTATGGTATTATCGAATTCGGCATACAGAATGACATTCACCGTTTCGATAAGAGGTCCTGCAAACTGAAATTCCACACGCAGATGCCCAGATTTTATAGGGTAGAAATGTTACTCGTCGCTGCCTTGGTCTGGAGTGAAACCAAAACCCCACAACGTGTAACCTCCTGCTTAATCATCGTAGGAAATGCCGTGACTGGTGTTGGTTCCTAACTGTCCTGTGGCTTCGTACAGCGACAAGTACGACCTCAAGTAATTCTTCTCCGCAAAGTTGGATTCAAAGGGTCGGGTACACAAAATTTTGCCATCGCGACTGAATTCAATTTTGGATACTCCGCAGTGCTTAAAATAGAAAGGATTTTTGATCGTGGATACCGTTGAGGGCTGCATTGCTGACGATACCAATGAATAAACGTTTGGGTAACTGTCATTGGAACAGATGATCTTCGATCTTAGATCGGAGTCCAGTAGCAATGGTGAAAGTTTTTACTTCCACGTGTCGTATCGGATACTTGGCTGTCGTTCTGCTCAAAGTGTGACTGATATCATTTCCCATTTTAGGTAACACTTCTACGCGACGCACGTATAACATGGCTTCTTGGATAATGGTTTTGTATTCGTTGGCATGAGTCATCAAATGGAAAGCAGTACTGCTATGACTCAGTCTCAAGCGAATATCCACCCCGTTCAGCAAATACTTCTCTTGAAACCACATGTCCAAATGCAAACGATCGAACAGTTCTAAACTACGTCTTTGCAGAATTTTCTTTCTACGCTCGTTAAAACCCACATTGTGAGGATCGTCATCTACGGTCAATGCTGTGTCGTTAAGCTTATTATCACCTGCTATGTCAGGTTTCCATACCACGCAAGCATCTAAATGAGCGTTCTTGGATTCATTTCCGTACGTCAAGAGATTTTCGAGATACGCTCGGTAAGGGTAAGTATCCATGTTACTGCTTACCAGTTTGTTATTCATGTACAAATCAACATCGCTAAACAAGGAATGCATGCAATTGTTGACGGGAGCTACTCGGGCATCTGCTCCTGGAACGGAGTTGTCCGTTTTAATCAAATTCACTTTCAAATACAAGTAACTGCCGTTTAGATCGATGTAATCTTCGGGTTGCCCTTTGATTTCAAACTCGATGGGAGCTGAATCCGTCAAAAAGAGGAGACGGGATGAAATTCGACCCATTTGGCTTCTTGCATGGTCATCATAGTGGGTGGCATGGCAAAGAGATTCAATTCCGACTTGGAAGAGGCACAAGATTCTTTTTACATCAATTTTTTCTCTCAGTCTCTATGTTTTACTTTTAATAATCAAAAATGTCTAAGTCTCGAGCGGTTCTTTTTTTTTCTTCGTCTTTCTAGCTTTAGAGGTACGGAGACTCTTGGAAGGGTGTCTTCGTCGACGCTTTCTGCCTTGTCCTTGCTGTGTCCTCAGGGAAGCAGGAATGCCAGACTCGGTACAGTTCAGGGCATTTATAGGACTTTCTCGTCGACCCAAAGTCTCTTTACCCGTTTGAAGCAAGACATTTTTGCCTGCTCTCTAAAAAGCTTCTTTGGGGTTTTGTTTGTCAATGAGGACATTTTGAAGAAAATTTTTGCCGTGAGTCAATGCGGCATCTTTTAAGTCTTTTAAGGCGTGCAATCTTCGTGTCACCATCGGTTTCAAAACAGGGACCACGGAACGAAAGGCTGACTTAAACATATCTCCTAAACCATGTCCTCGTTGTCAAGCGACTCATCAGTACACAGGATACATCACTTTTTCAGTTGTTCGAGAATCGTTTTTGAAAATGGAGTTTCACTGTGACTTTCCCTTTGGCAAATGGAATATTTTGTCCCAGTTCTCCTTTTATAGTAATGTTGACACTGTCGAAATACTACTTAATGACGGGCAAATAATGAGAATGTACAAATTTGCGGTGAACGTGATAGGTATTTCCACCTTCCTCTTCAGCGGCTGCGGCAGAATCCACTTTGAAAGGAATGACACGCAGTAACGTTACAGAGGTGTGTCCTACCACGTTGTACTCCACCACATCGGAGTACAAAAACATCAAGTTGAGTCCTTGGATCATTTCTACAGGGAAGCGAAAATATTTCGCAAAATCCGAGTTAGTGGTTATGGATGGTATTTAATTTTTCTTGACCACCATCCTTGTGTCTCCACCTAAAATATCATACAATTCAGGACAAAAGGTAATGGCCATCATTTTATCCTCTGAAAATTTCATCATTAGGTGATGAGCCACTTTATGGTACTCAAAGGTAACACTTTTTTGACTTTTTTCATGGTTTTACCAAACAAAGTATTGAACCTGGTAGCTAGTGTAGTCACTAAATTTTGACCACTAAAATAATAAGCAGCAGGAATGGTGAACACATAGGTGGTCCCTTTAGTTTGGGGGTCATCTGTTTTCTTTTTGTCACTGCCAGTGATGCCTCGTAATACACTAGTACTTTGAAAGTGTTTTGATTTTCGACGATGTTTTTGATTTGTGTCGGGTGTATCATTTCCACTAAAGCCACTTCCCAATGAGCATCTTGATCCAAATGAATGTTTTGAGGTAATTTAGCCGTGTAACAGCACAACATGTTGTTAGGAAACACCTAAATGGAACTGACACTCAGTAACCTTAAGTAAAATTGGTTAATAGTGTTGTTCATAATTCCAACGTTCTTCTGACCGAGGAGTCACTCGAGGTTCAAGGAGTGTCTAAAAGAGGATTGTGATTGGAAAGGTGACTATTAGGAGAATGAATAACGTTGGACGCAAGACTCCCAATATTGTTACTGTTGTTCCCGTTGTAAGAGTATTTCAGGGAAGGATTGGGAGGAAGACAACCGATGCAACTACTGAGTAAAATGGTCCACAATTGTTTGTCTCCTTGTTGCAAACTCAAATTAGCAATGGCTGCACCGATGACACAATACATCACAAAGATTTGACAGAAAAAGATGATTTGCGTTTTAGGGACACGTTCTCCACACCACACCCACAAGGGGTGCTTTTGTAAATCTTGCAGAGAAGAACTGGGCGAAGGAGTAGTCACTGTGGTTGCTGAAGCTGTATTAAAGGGCATGATAGTCACTTTTTTTTATAGTCGATGACTTGCGAAGTGTCAATCCAAAAAATCAAAACTAGGAGGATATCCTTTCCAAGTACTTTGACTTCTTTGACACGACGTTTTCCTACTTTACGGGTTCTTCTTTCTAGAATACTTTCAATGTCGTACACGTCGTCTTCTTTTTTGGAGACACGCTGTAACTCAGGCAAGTAAAACGTTCCTTTTAATACTTCTCCGTTCATGTCTTCCAATTTATAGACGGTAGGATGACGATCACGCACTCGTCCAGTAACACGAAACAATTCGGTCGTCAAGTTGGGTAAGTAACCTTTGTCGAAAGTGCGTTTCGTTTTGCCAATGCGAACCCAATCTCCAGAGGTTAACACTCCTCCACCTTTCTTGGGGACAGCCATCGTCCGAGACGTACCAAACAGACTCTCAAAAACAGTCACTTCGTTGTCATGTGTCACATCTTGTGGGGTACGTCCAATGCTTCTATGATAAGATTGATTGTAGGCTTGGACTAAGTGCGGTAAGACGTCGATGTACTTGAGAGTGTGTTCATGCGTAAAATATTTCCACATGCATTCGTTCAACGTACGTAGAAAACGTTCCACGATGCTGGCTTTGGTTTCAGGATTTTCGGTGGTGAAAAAATGAATGTCACGTTTCTTTAATTCTCGTTGGAAAGTTTGGTTCAGAAATTCGGTGCCTTTGTCGGTTTGCCATCGAAGAGGGTGACGACCACTTTGTTTCAACACCAGCTGCAAAGCTGGTACTAACTCTCCGCTCAATTTGGATGTCAATGGTACGACCCAGGCAAATTTAGAAAAGACGTCGATGACTCAAAATAAATATTTGTAGCCACGATTGTAGGTGGCTAAATGAGAGACATCGGCCAAATCGGCTTGCCATTGATGATCGATGCCTTCCACTTGAGTGCGACTTGTGTGAAAGTTTCGTCGAATGGGTTTGTGTAAAGTGTACGTAGCTTGTTCTTGTAACCATCGTTGTACTTCAGGTAAATGGAGCTTTTTCAGGCGAGTTTTTGCAGCACGATACAATTTCTGAATGCCTCCGTAACCTGCAGGGTGGCTGGATCGTAGTAAATGTTGGCTAATACCTTCTCCATGGTTTTGTTAAGAAGTCAACCACTCTTCGATGATACTGCTTTTGGTGGGGCGAAATGGGGGTTGTTTGGAAACGTTTTTTTTACGTGTCCGATGTGCCACAGGAGTCGACGTCGATGGCACTGGTTGTAGTGGCAGTGATGGAGGTGGTAATGTGATAGCTTTGGTCTTCTTTTCTTTTCTCACTTCTGGTTTCCTTTCTTTCTTTTTCACATCTGTAGAAGGAGGAGTGGTCAACATCTTTTTAACCCAAATTTTGAGTTCTTCTCGTAGGGGAGTGTGGGAAGGGGTCAACAAGGAAGCTGCAATCTTACTCGGAATAAAAGTGGTGGTGGGTGTTTGAAAGATATCATTGGGTTCTTCTTCCTTGGTTAATGGTGGGGTGACGTCTGTCTTTCCCACTGTAGATTGTGAGAGCGACGGACTATTCATCAGAGCCTTCAAATCGGTTAGAGTGTGTAGAGATGTTTGTTCCACAGCTTTTCGATGAAAGAAAAATTGCAGTCGTTTCAAGAGTTGACCGTAATTTTGCGATTTTTCGGTTTTGGACAAATCGTGGCTATGCATCAAGGATTGTAATTCGTGTTGTAATTGGGACATCTCGGTCAAATCAGGATTGGGTGGTAAATGGGGGGGGGGGGGGTACGTTGTTCTTGCCATGCATCGTTAGTAAGGGACTAAAGTCAGTTTTCGTCCTTCCATGGGCTTCCAAAGGTTACGTCTGAGATCTTGGTGCTCCATGGGTCCATTTTATCTTCTGGAAGGATCAGCTTTGGGATATCCCTCGAGCCATCCCTTGTATCAAACCGGCAACATATTTAGGATGCCGGTTTTCGCTAATCCTCCCAACATAGGAAAAAGAAAGGGTAAAAATCCTCCATGTTGCACGAACATCTTTTTCTTTTGACGGCCGGGTATTTTCTTTTGGACCATTTGACGAAGAACGTGTCGATGTATGGCTAAGCATTTTTTTTGGTGTGGAGACAAAGGTATCGTGCCTTTCAATTCAAGCAACATTCGCACACGGTATCGATGACATCTTTGGAGGCCGTTTTAATGATTTGTTTTCGCATGGGTGGAGAGGCTTTGGACAAGACGGACAACACGTCTCCATGTTTGGCTAAACGAGGAGGTAGTCCTTTCCTTTTCTTTCCTTTCTGGGGTGAATAAGAATGTTTTCTGCGAGGTGACATCTTTGCTTGTTTGTTCCACAATACCACTGACGTCAATGACTTGGAACAAACACCCTTTTATCTTTTTTGTTGTGCCATCACTTGATTTATAACTGGCAGCAGTTGTTTTAAAATAAAAAATCCTCCGCGTTGGACCAACATCTTTTTCTTTTGACGGACGGGTATTTTCTTTTGAGCCATTTGACGAAGAACGTGTCGATGTTTGGCTAAACGAGGAGGTAGTCCTTTCCTTTTCTTTCCTTTGTGTGTGTGTGTGGGGGGGGTGAATAAGTACGTTTTCTGTGAGGTGACATCTTTGCTTGTTCGTTACACAATACTACTAACGTCAAAGACTTGGTATACACCCTCTTTTATCAACTTTCTTTTGGGAACTAGCGCTTCGTCAAAAAGGTAACGATGTGTTTCCCAAAATTACCAAAGTAACCTCCTTTTTGGTGACTCTTCTTTTTCTTTAAACGACTGCGTCATTTGATGGGATGACGTCGAAGTTTGGTTTTTAAGCGTTTTGTAGGATAACGAGATTGACTTTTTCCTTTTCCTTTTTGAACAGCCGAACGCCGAGGGTTGTGCTGTGCACGTTTTTGAGGAGACATCATTGGGTGTTCAGCAGTAGCACAGAAAATACTGATTCACGTTGTTGTCCTCAAGTCATTTTTTTATACTGGAATGCGACGCCACTGATTATCTTTCCGTTGTATCAACTTTATGACAGGTAGCACACGTCGTGAAGGGGTTCGCAATGTACTAAATCGGGACAGTTCTTGTTTGGACAAATCCAGTAAACTCTATAACATGCCAGATCTTTCTTGGACTTTGACTTTGAGGGCAGGTACTTTGTGAGCAGCTGCTACTGCCGCTAATGAGGAAGAGGGTGCCAGCGGTGGAGGAGATGTTTTGGGAGACGCAGATTTCCAATGTTTCATCAAATTAGGAAGAACTGGTGTCAAATTGGATTTGGCTGGGAACACCCACAACGGTGACGTGGAAGCACCTGAGGCTACTGGAAACGCGGCCACTGTTGCTGCAGGTCGTGGTTTAGGAAGGTAAGGTTGCGTCCTGGCCGAACTGCCTCTTTTGCGGGTGACAGCTCATTTCTGTGGACTTTTCTTTTTCTGTGTTTTGGTCTTGCCACCATTGTTCTTTTTCTTTGGGGTTCGTTTTTTTTTTTGTGGCTTTTTTCTTGCGGTGATCTTTGGGAGCATTGGGATCCCATTTTAAAAGGGAACGAATGATGACACCTCCTAGAGAACCGCTACTTCCAGATTTCAAAATGATTTTCTTTTTGGTTCGAGTATCGATGCGAAGATCAGACAGTTGCGTCAAGGCTACTTTGTTTCTGTCAAAAAAGCGTTTGGTTTGATGTGGAATGTGAATGATGCCTTGCAATATTTGACGTGCTGTCACCGTAAGCCATCGTAAGACTTCTTTGAGACTGGCTTCTAAGACGTGAGCACGTATTTGTGGATTTTTTTTGCGACTGATACCGTACAAGGCCCGAATCAATTTGATGGGAAGATGAGACTGAAGGGACGTCATGTTGACAATGTATGAGACAAGGTCAAAGTGACCGAGGTTTTTATAGATTTTTTAGTTGTTCATATTGTTATGTCGACGACGAGGACGTGTACACGACAGGTCCTTCGTCTTGACAACAGTTGTGAAACAAATGGGTACGAAATCGCAAATAATCGGGAGTGATGGGTTTTAAATCCACGAGTAAATAGGCGTGTGGAGTTTGAATGGCACCTCGAGGACTTTTAAACAAGACCACGTAATGAGCATTGAGACTAATGGTACGTGGGCTTTACTTTGTGGAAATAAATGTTGTATAATGTAAATGACACTGGCATTACGATGATGCTCTTTACGCGTAAACCACAGTTTAATTTCTTCTTCGTCTTCTCGTAACATGTCGTCAAAAATGACCAAATGAGTTTGACTAGGGTCAGACACGATCCCATCGTCTTCTCTAGGAATGCCTTCCACAAACACAATGGAATCACCTTGACTTTCTTGCAAGAGGCTGTATGCCGATTGCCACTCTTTGTAACACCACACAATGTGTTAAGGTGAACGATCGATCAAATGATGTTTATGTTCGATCAAACGTTTGACAAATTCGGTTTTGCCAGCAGCAAAAAGGGTGGACAGACCGAAACTATTTCAAGCAAACCGAAACTATTTCAAGAAACCGAAACCAATTCAGGTAGACAAAAAAAAAACAGAAATGGTTTCGGTGAATAGAAAGTCTCAAGCGATCGTCTTCTTTGGCTTTACATTGCTGTTTCAGTGTAGTTAACACAGAATCCCATACCGCGGTAATGAACCATTCTGTATTCTCCAAAGGTACATTGGACTTGAAATCTTTAAACTTTACAGCGTACGTGTAAGCCGTAGTTCTAAATTTTCGAGAGGAACGCTTTTTCGTCTCTCGAATGTGATAGTAATTTTCAGGGTTTACTAAGGGTGGTGAACTTTGCTTGGACGTCGATTGTCTGGGTGTGGATTCGGACTCACTCATGTCATCGTCAAAATCACTGGCATGAAACTGAGCCAAGACTTCAGCTACTGTGCTAGGCGATACATTAAGTTTCTGTCTCTTACTGTCTTTTCTTTTCTCCACAACATGATGTGGTCTTTTGATATTGTCTGAAAGACGTCAAATGACTACACTTTAAAGACCATGACCCCTATATATTCATTGTCTGATCCGTGTATATATAAAGAGTCAATGTCTAACCTTTCAGTATTCATTTTACTTTCACATTGACCAAAACGATGGAAGAGCCTACACAAGTTGAACTTCTCATCAGAGCTTTGAGTGGTGTCATACGAAAGTTTTCTTCAGACAAACCTACAGACTATTCTCCCTCCTATCGAGATAAAAGTCAAGATACTTGCTATATCTGTAAGAATTAAAGACATTGGGCTACAGAATGTCCAGATCGTGAAAAAAAAACGTACCAATAGAGACAAAAGTCAAGATACCTGTTATCATTGTAAAGAGAAAGGGCATTGGTCTCCGAACTGCCCTAAGAAACAACAGGAGCAGGAGGAGGGGGGAGAGTAATTCTGAACAAGAGGAGGAGGAAGAGCTACCCTCCCCCAAGAAATAACCCCGACATGTTCACAAAGACAAGAAAAGAAGACGAAACGAAAATGAGGAAGAAGAAGAAGAAGAAAAAAACCTGTGACAGTAAACAAATTAAAGAAACAAAAAGAGTGAACAGAAGGTGCCTATGAACTTTTTAAAGTGGTATTGTGCTATGTTATGTTGTGATATTGGATTGTAACATTTGTACCAGAATAAACCAGAGAGAAAAAAAAACGTAACTGTCTCTTGGTTTTGATTTTTTAGAATAAGAACCTACACTCACACACTCATTCACGCATAAGTAATTCATGGGTTAAAAAAATAAAAAAGGACTTTTGAGTTTTCATTGAATTAGGCAATTGAAATAGTATTTCTTTTCGAAATAATTTAAGTGGCCCTGAAAAGGACCGTTGGGTTTTTTTTTGTTTAAAACAAAACAAACTGAGAAACGGGACGTAACCATCTTTAACTGTATTAAGCCTTTGCCATGACCAAGGCCTACTTCTGGACTGGTGGTTCCTGTCAATAATTTGGTAGAAATCACTAACGGTGGAATGGCAGACGTATTCACATTCAGATTTGGTTGTTTAGCTCGAGAAGGTCTTTTTCTTTTCGGTCGTGATAAAGAAGTCTGATACATTTGTTTCAGACTCCTTAACTCTGCTAAAATATCTAAAAGTACCGTCGTGACCGTTTGATTTTCACTATTCTCTTTCTGTCCTTGGTCTTCTTTCTTCTCTGTTGCTGCTACTGTTTCTTTCTGGTGTTTCCTTTTTGCTTCTTCTTCTTCCCGCTGTTGAATAAGAAAAGCTTGTTCTTATACTTTCTGTTTTTGTAAAAATTGCTCCAATTCTTTTTTTTTGTCTTTGCTTAAAATCATCGACGTGTAAATAAGAAGAAGCAGAAGGTAACGAAGGCTCCGTAACAAATTCTTGTGAGGTTAGAAAATCCACAATATCCCAGTTAAAATCAACTTCTTCTGGATGTAGATTTGTCATGACTTTGGTAGTCACTGCTGTACCATTACTTGCTGTCCCCACTACTGCCTCACCCCAATTCATCGTCTTCCTAGTGTTCGACATTATTGACAACTCTGTCGCATCGATTGACTGCGCACAGACGCTAGTACCTCTATATAGGGAAGGTGACGTCACAGACTGCTCTCTTCCCATTGGACGACTGTGACTGACTTTTGTAACGCGTGTTTGGATTCGTGAATACACTCAATCCGTTCTGATCTGCTCTTCCCCTATAAATAACCGCAGTACACGGCATTGGCTTCACCTGTTCTCATCACAAGATGTGGACCAACGTAGAATCTTCTGGACTTGTTTCTACCATGCTCTTTCGTACTGACTTACCCATGTATGTCAGATCATCGTGGACTATCACTCATATGACGTATACTGCCCTTTGGAAGAGAAGGATATATGTGGAGAGGCTAGGTTGTTCAAAGAGAGTTCTCCTCTATGGTCCAGCAGTGAGGAGAAGTTTAAGGAAGAGAAGAAGATCCGTGAGATGTCCTCTGTGTTAACAATATACTGTTAACATTACACATAACGGCCCTTTTTAGGGCCACTCATATACCTCGGAAAGATATTTGCTTTCTTTGCCTCCATTTCCCTTCTTGCTATCCAGTCCCAAATAAAAATAATATTCCCCATGTTAAATTTCCCTTGTCGCTATATAGTCCCACTATGTTAAATTTCCCTTGTCGCTAGATAGTCCCAAATAGTTCGCATGTTAAATTCCCCTTGTCGCTATACAGTCCCACCATATTAAATTCCCCTTGTCGCAATACAGTCCCTCCTGTTGTCGCTATAGAGTGCCACCTGGCTGTCGCCATAGTGTCCCAAGCCCTTTTTAACTGGATTTCCCATTGTCGCTACGGTATCTCACCTTACTACTAGTGTTCTAATCCTATTAAAAGTAATTAGTTGAGTCATTAGAACAAATACCAAAAGTACTCTACAAAATGAATAGACAAGATTTATTCGAGCAAAATAACAATTCATTCGTAAATTGGATATTATTGATTATACTGATTTAAACGCGAAATAATTTTGGAAATCTGTGAGTCTTTTTTTTCAAACCACATTTTCAAATGTCAAAAATTATATAATTTCTTAATTCTGTATTCGCTGCTGCAGTGAAAGTTGAAGATAACAATGCCAATCTACCGGATATACATTTGAAAACTAATTGAAGCTAAATGATACATCAATAACGATCTCTGCCTCGAATATAGAAATATAGGGTAGAAAAAACTATATAGTGTAGAAAGCGGGCTCAGAATCTAAAACATCTCTATATATCAAAGACTATTAATAATATATGATACAGATTATTCGATTGTGTTGCCATTTTTATAAAAAAAAATATATGATGTTCTTCACCTTTTTACTATTGTATTCATGTTGTTGCATGTAGTCTTGCCCATTGTCTTTCACGATCAATTATGTATGCTCTCCCTCCGTCATGCCTATTTTCCTTGAATAATATGTGATTACTTATATATTTAATCATGAAGCCATATTAATTTAGTGTCGCTATCAAATTAAAGGTTTTATTGAGTGTAGGTAGAGGAGAGAGAGAGAGAGAGAGAGAGAGAGAGAGAGAGAGAGAGAGAGAGAGAGAGAGAGAGAGAGAGAGAGAGATTCCAGTTAGGCGTGCATGAACAGTTCATTTAGTGTAGTAACGACACTTGTACTTCATTCATGACGGCTTTAATGGATATATCTGGATCATAAATCTGCAAATTAACATTATTTATGTCTCTAATACAAATTAGTAGATTTGCCAGTAACATTTGTAATATGTTTATCTCTTTATTACGCGATTGGTTCACGTAATTTCCCTAACAATATTTTAGCTGTCTTGATTTCTAAATAGTTGTAATAGATGCAGTTCTCATCAATTTTACAACGCAAACATTAAATGTATCATCCTATTACTTTGCGTCAGAATAATATCATTCATATCAGTGTTCTTCCATACAACATTCAATCTGCGTGTGTTCTTTCCTGATTAATTGTGTACGCGGTCGCTTCGTTTGAAGTGTAATCCCCATCCGTAATTTACATTTACGTCACCACTCGAATTCAGCCAATCGCAACTCGCTAAATTTTTGGGTGTCTCATTCTAACATGCAATTTTCTAGGTCACTTTAGGACTTAACTTTGATGATAAATACAGTTTGTTCTCCATGACTAAATATTCATTGTAAATAAAATTGTATCATTTTTTAAATAATGATGCACTACAACAAGCGGGACAACCGATTAATTTCTGCTACAGGAAGCAAGGCCATATACCGTTGGTTAAATTCAGGGTTTCTATTCAACTTAAAGCTCCAGATTTGTTCTTTCATTGATTTGTCACTGTCTGTATTTAATGTTATCAAATACGTTTCTAAGATACAATACTTTCACATGCGTTAAAAGGTCAATAATCGTATGTGTTTTGAAAGCCATACATATTTTATTCCTATACAGCATTAGACAAATACAGTTTCGAACACAATATTTTCACACACACACACACACACACACGGTATGTGTGTGTGTGTGCATGCATGTGTATGTATGTACAGTGCAATATTCCTTGATATAACTAAATATTCCAAGGACTGCTGAAAATATTATTATTCACATTCTTTGTTATATCAGTACTTTAGTGTAAGCTCCATTAGTACAAATTTCTTACAATGCTATTAATTAGCAAAATAATTATTGTCTTCGGTAAACTTAAATATCTTAATGGTATGTATATGCTTTAATGTTGAAATAATTTCTTTGATTTCAGTTATAATTATATTGTAATTAGTAAAAATTAAAGTAAAAGAATGTTTAGATATGGTCTATATATTGTGATCGATCTTGCATGCATGCAGAAGGGATTTCAATTGAAACTCCAGGGTGGTATCACATTATTTTCAATAGCGGTGCTTGAGTCAGTGTTTCACAACTACGTATGAAGATGTCTGTCATTTCGAAACAATTATGCATACCTAATCATATAGTTTTATAGTTAGAATATCGATATTAAGTTCATGCAAAAAGGAAATTTACGTTTAGGGCCAGGTCTAAGAAAGATGTTCAGAATTGCCATTAGCCCGTTTGAGAGTGTTCTACTCTCTTTTAGGTAGGACCATGTCCTCTGCTTTAAAAAGAGCCTCGTTTCCAGATTGTTTAAAATGCAGCAAACTGCAGCGATTAAAGATCGCAAAAATTACGAACAGTTGATAATACATGCGAGACATGGTTTAAAATATTGCATCTATTTAAAGTTATTGATCTCTTGCCGTAAATCCAGTTTACAACAGACACAATATACCATGATTCGCTCTATATTTAAATGGCAAACATTATAGATAAATTTAAACGGTTGGTGATTTACTTTTTTAAAAATATTAACATTTTTTTACTATTATTTGTGAGTCAAACAATAAGTTCTGTAATTTGATATGTAAATATGTACATACATTATTATGGAGTTTGTGACGGCATCTATAAATTATAAACCGGTTGACATAATTAAATCACTTTCTTTGATATGTTCTTAATATAAATATGGTATTTTGAATTAGATAGGGTTTCTTTTTTATTATGCCGTCAGCCATTTATAAAGATCGGTCGATGTGTTTAGCTAAAACTAAAATTCTAACAGAATTTCATCAGTCTACGGCTAATACAATAACCGAAACTGATGTGGGAAACTAATGGTCAGGCCTTTGGGTTTCGGTAACGTTAGGCACGTGCGCTTATTGAATGTCATGGTAATCATCTTTCGTCATTTGTCTTGAGTCCAGCATGTTATTTATATCTACATTGTTTGCTTTTTCTCATTGTGTACAATTCATATCAAATACCTAATTCTAGTCCATGATTGTAGATTCTACTTTAAGATAATATCACATCTAGGTAAAACCGTTTACTTGGATCTGAGTTCAAAACATTGGTTTTGTACCTTGCACACATAAAAATGGCGTACATCAATTTTATAATAGTTTGTAAAAATTCAAGTAAACAGACCTGACCTTGTTTATGCTATTGGATGAAAATTCCATTATGATAAAAATGTTTACATCAAAACAATTTTTAAAATTGATTTATTTATTTAAAACCTTTTCTAGAATTACAATTTGCTCATGGAATTAAGGACAATTTACTGGTTTGGAATTATTGTGAATTCATTTCAAGTTAAAAATGTCAGCGTCTGCCTCCTAACATGCCGACATTATTATTATTATTATTATTATTATTATTATTATTATTATTATTATTATTATTATTATAGATGCGTGCATATTTTATTCACCTACCTGTAAAGACCAGAACCGAGTTATCAAGGATACAACTCCGATCGGAGAAACACTTTTCACACAGCAGGTGGTCCCAGACAATAATATCTTTAGTGTCTTAATCGACTTCAACTACTCGATGAGTACAGCGCTTGACCAGCAGGTATTCATCAACCCGTCAAGCGGTAAGTTAACATTATCTAAAGGCTTTAACGTAGTTACCTAGACGCTTTAACGTCGTTTGTATGGTAATATCTCACTGCCATCTGTGACACCTTCATCTAAGCCGATGGCAGATGGCAATAGTGAATGTCAGTTGCTATATATATATATATATATATATATATATATATATATATATATATATATATATATATATATATATATATATTATTCATTTGTGAACACTCATCCGCCATCACAAACTCATACGGTTTCCTAAAGTGTTCATGTTTTAAGTTGTTTTTTCAAATTCAGTCTTGATTATCTGAAACGTTATAGCCTCTGATGAGTAAACTAGTAGACTTGTACAGCTACAATTTCTCAAGCTATGCTTCTAATTTATAGGCAGAATGTTTTCGTTCGAAACTATGGGTAACATACATGATATTTTGACAGTACGACATATTTGCTCTAAGGAACTAGAAACATGTATGAGAGGCACATTGTCAGATATTTAAATGCAGTTTTTCATCAGTGTTATTCATCGTTTGTCATATTCCGCTAAGATCGTGTATCTCCTTAAACGTTTTTCTGTCAACTGATCGTCTTATTTTATATATTTATCGTACATTGGATGATACATTCTAAGCGTTGATCTTCTGAGTGTCAGGATTTAGGTAGTACTGACATTTTTATAATGAGTGCTGATAAATCAAAGCATTATAATTATTAATAGATCACTTTATAATGCAATTCTCTTCAATATTTATTTTTTCTTTTAAAACGTAACAAAAGAACTTGTCGCCAACAAGGCAACGATTGCAGGAAATGTTCTCATATTGACGAGCAAAATAATATATTGGCCTGAGGTATCTCATTAATTTGTACAGTGATGTTTGATTGCTACACAAATTATGTCATGGACAAATTCGTATGTGTAAGCAATAATAATAATAATAATAATAATAATAATAATAATAGCAATTCTTCTTCTTCTTCTTCTTCTTCTTCTTCTTCTTCTTCTTCTTCTTCTTCTTCTTCTTCTTCTTCTTCTTCTTCTTCTTCTTAACCGCTCCGGTGGCCTAGTGGTTAGAGCATCCGCCGCGGAAGCGGGAGGTCGTGGGTTCGATCCCCGGCTGAGTCATACCAAAGACTTACAAAAATGGTACTAACAGCTGCCTCGCTTGACGTTCAGCATTAAGAGGTTAGTGTTAGGACTGGTCGGCCTGGTGTCAGGATAATGTGACTGGGTGGGACATCATGCTACATGTCTGCGGCATGATGCCCCAGTGGTAGACATCACTATAAACTGCAGACATCGTAGCGATATGACTGAAAAATTGTTAAAGCTACGTTAAAAATCCTAATCAAACAAACAAACATCTTCTTCTTCTTCTCCGGTGACCTAGCGGTTAGAGCGTCCGCCGCGGAAACGAGACGTCGTGAGTTCGATCCAATGCCGAGTCATACCAAAAGACTTATAAAAATAGTACTAGCAGCAGCATCTCTTGACGTTCAGCATTAAGAGGTTAGTGTTAGGACTGGTCGGGCTGGGGTCATGATAATGTGACTGGGTGGTACATCATGTTATATGTCTGCGGCATGATGCCCCAGTGCTAGACATCACTATAAACTGCCTCACAGCAGCAGACATAGTATCGATTTGACTGAAATTGTTTTTAAAGCTACGTTAAAAATTAGAATCAAATCAAATCTTCTTACAATTATTATTATTATTATTATTATTATTATTATTATTATTATTATTATTATTATCTCTTGTTTGTAATATATGTTTGGCTGCGTTTGTTGCATGCATTATACGTACAACAACGATCGCATTTAAAATATTCAGTTACGACTTTGTTGGTTTAAACATACGCCAATGTGATCTCCAAATCTTATCATGAAATATGACCGAGAGATAAGATGGTGTGCATTGCCTTTCTTAAATTCTCAAGGGGGTCTCGGGCGTCCTATAAATATTTGCATGAAGTTGTCTCTCATCAAATGATTGGAAATTTTCATTCTCAAAACCAGTCCGTTCTTCGCGTCTTTTGTGCTAAGCATAATATCAAACCTAAACATGCGACTCAAATGTTCATTTATTTTACATTCAATATATTTGTAATTTATATACCGGTAATTAATTTGTTCTATTCACTTACCGTTATAATCTCATGCTATATTCATGTGATACAATTACATTTTACAACATGATTTAGTCCACTCTTTGTGCATATATGGATTTGATATATACTTTACTTTATATTCAGTTCATTTTTGTACTGTATGTACTGAGTGCTGATTGGGCTATGTTAGTTTACTATTCGTAGAGGATGGATCCACATTCGTACTCGTTTTCAGTCCCACACTTGTAAGTTTTTCATATCATTTTGAAAAAAAGACTGTTTTAAAAAGTAGCACTGCTAGTGTTACTGTTTATCATTAATATTATTACTGCTTATCATTAATATTACTACTGCTTTTCATTAATATTATTACTGCTTATCATAAATATTATTACTGATTTACATTAGTATTATTACTGCTTATCATTAATATTATTACGGCTTATCATTAATACTATTACTGCTTATCATTAGTATTATTACTGCTTATCATTAATACTGTTACTGCTTATCATTAGTATTATTACTGCTTATCATTAGTATTATTACTGCTTATCATTAGTATTATTACTGCTTATCATTAATATTATTACTGCTTATCATTATTATTATAAGTAGTAATTGTAAAATTAAAATTATTATTATTATTTGTAGTAGTAAAACAAGTATACCAAGATATATTAAGATTTGTTAGTTTTTTATTCGTGAAATGTTTTTGTCATATTCGGTATTTATTTAAAAGAAACGAAAATATTACGCTACCATTTTGTCCATTTAACATGACTTACAGGGATAATAATAACGACTGGCAACATCACCGTCCATCCATACTATCCAAGCCGGACATGGGAGATATACGTCACGATGTCAGTTTCTGTGTTGTTGTGTCCTACCCAAATCGAAAGGTGTACAATGACGCTGATTGTTGAATTCACTAATTGGGTATGAGCTCACCAGTTTTCCACATTATATATTTATCGAAGTAATAACTGGAATTTCATTAGTTTCAAAGATAGGTTGAATTCATGGTTGCTAGGACAATATCAGATTCATAAGGTACATGTTGGCAAGTCTTCTGTTTTGTGGGCAATCGATGACAAAGTAGTCGTGTTTCACAGAGCCTCTCAGGCTTTCACATTAAACCGAATTTCTCTATTTGACTCTTTTACATCCTGCTTAGTCTTTGACAACGACATACCCGGATATTATGAATTATAATATAATTCTAACAAAATGAATTACTGTAATTGAAACCAATTATGACATTTGAATCAATAATTGCGGTTGAATCTGGACTAGGATTCAAATGCTATGTGCTAAGTCCGTAGCTTGGCGGTATGTAATCTTTTCTACACTGTGAAACAAACTGTGCTAAAGAAACTCGCACATCATTCATTCCTGTCTCTAGATGACATAAATAACTGAACCTCAGTTAAAGTAGGATTGGCTCATTTTCAACATTACTGAAAATGTGAGTCAGAAGGTCAATATTAAAAATGAAACCATGTTAGGTTTCACATTTTATTCTTCTAACCTGACTTTCTTAAGGTCTTTCTTAATGTTGCTTTACATTCGGCAATACATCCGGCAAGTTTTCACATGTACCTGTGGAATTTTGACAGAAACATCAGGAAATATGGTTAAATAAATAGTCTACTTTCTTTCTGAGAACTATTAAATTATTTGTTCTGCCGTCAACATCAGCTATGTTTTCTTGCTAAGACTAAATTTTGTTTGATATTTTGAAACTTTGGTCAGTCAGAGAATTCAATTACAAACTGGTTTCGTTCGACTCAATATATGCTGGAAGCAAAACACTCTCTTTTAAAAACGCAAGTTATTTAAATATATTGTCATGGAAATGAAGTCTTGGCTATTTTCTTGGAATTACAAATTAAATATAAGTATTCAGGTTGATAAATTTGAAGATAACTTATTCCGATTGAAATATTATGATTACAAAGTATTGTGCATCGTAATTCGGATATTAAAATTATTCAGTTACAGAGACAGGAAACTCCCATTACTTGATGATTTAATTTCCAAACAACTTGTACATTTAAACCATTATTTTATACTAGGCTGACACAATATAACCTATTTAATTTGTTATAAAAATACTTTCCATTGTACACTTTACAGTATTATGTATATTTTGCTTAAAGAGTTATGATTGCATTGTAGCCTATCGTCATAACAAGTCTACCGGCGTCTATCACTGTACACGAAGACTATGATAGTCCACTTGCCCTACATACTTTGGTCACGTGGGATAACAACTATGATAACCAAGATAATGTCACGTGTATCGTCAGTTCTGATCCATTGTCAGGCGTATGTAAGGACACTTTGTTCGAGCTGGTGAATAATGGCACAGGTAAGTTAATAATTATTTCAATTTAAATCCAGAAAAAATGATTCTTTTTGCAAAAAAGAAACTATAGAAACATTTTCTGATATTTGGCATGACAATATATATTTTGGTAAATCCAAAGGCATCGTCACTAGGGTAACAATTATTGGCCTAATTAGGCACCACAGGTTAAAAGGGGTTCCAGTAAATAGAAGACACATGACATTCAATTTACAGAAACTGTCATCGAAAGTAACTACTCTTGGTAATATTTAACTCATAGTGAAATCAAATTCTCCATGATTGTTCGAAATATTACATATTATATACATTCTTGAGTTATCTTAGTTCAGCATGTAGCCAACAAATGTAGATATGCTATCTACACCTTTATTCATATTTTATGAGAAAATGAAAGTATGTTTAGCAAATAAATATTTTTTAGATATCAGAAAGGTAAATTTAAGAAGGTCTGTAACAGTGTCTTTGCATTTAGATTGGCTTACTTAGTGGTCCCAGCTTTGTAAATCTGTTCAGTTTCATATGTTGTTCAAGACTGAATATTGTAATACATTCATCAAGAAGTTGTACCAAATGACATCATATTACATTTTTAATTCCTAAATGTGAATTACAACAGACAGTTATGAGATTTTTTAAAGTTAAAACTAATTTATAGAGCGTTATTTCTACCATTTTCGCTTTAACGAATTTGTATTCAGATGTTCAGCAACTTTTTGGAGGTTATGAAACAATTTATCGAGAAGGTTTATCTAGGAAAATGGCGATAATTCAGCAAATTCTAGTTTTACTGATTTAAAGTTTCACAAAAAAAAAATACCATCACTAACACATAATTGAGCTAAACACACAATTATTTCCCATACATGCTATGAATTTTAAATTCAAGGCATTAGTAACTGACTCTGAATAGAAATTTGTTTAATTCCATGAAAATCTCAGTTATGGGAAGACATGTTTAGTCGGGATTACTCATTTTCAGGAACGGTTATGAGATGCAAAAAGATAGCAAAGAAGTGCAATGTATTGTGACTGAATAATCGCAACCCAAAATATGAGTTCGAGATCAATTATTAGACTTAAACTGTAAACATTAATCAGCTTCTATTTTGTTAAATCTTTACGGTTGGAATGTCATAGCAAAAGGAATATTTAATATAAATTGAAAGTATGGAAAAGCGGTATTTTGTCTTGAATCAATGTATGATTTGAAGACCAAGGAATACAATTTATTCAATACTGAGGGAGTCAAGAAAAAGGTTTATATCTTTTCAGTTTTCACGCTTTACAAGAAGAGCTGTAACTCAACAGGCTGCGGAGTGATATGTGACACCAATGGTTGTCTGGATCATGACATCACGACTTCGTATCAGATCGGCATCAGATGTTATGACGGATATGGAAGTAGTGATACAAAAACGTTTACAATGAATGTCACGCAGAACGATCCACCCATATTCACAAACCTTCCTAGTTAGTTTGTTTGTTACTTTCTGTCACATAATTGTTTTTTTCCTTCCTAAAAGAACGTTGGAACGAAGATGTGATTGAGAACATTTCCAGTTCATAGCATAATAGCATATTTGCATCCCGATAATTACTGACAAACTATGCCAGTAATTTTCATACATTTGTTGTTTAACCAGCTCAAAGTTATTCATTGCTGCGAGCCATTATTATATAGAGTGTTGGCTGAAAATGGTTAAAATTATTTATTGATGATTTGTATCAGACACAGTATATTAACACGTGTTAATGTAGATTTCCATTAAACGCACAGTGCTTGCATATTAGCAACCGTCTTGGAGTCAATACGCGCTCGAATTGATATTTAAAAAAACGAAACTTTGGAATGCATTTTACCTAGTATTAAGTGTGTAAATTTGCGGATGATTGACCAGTCATTGTAGAACACGTGGTATTGCATTGCTACAATTTTGTGTCTAATTTGTTTAGATATATTTACTTTTGAAATATTCATATATTTACTAGCATTGCTGCAGCGGAGATAAGCCAACATAATAAATTGCAAATTAAGAAACCCAACATTTGTGTTCAGAGACTTTTCTATCACTCGAAATAGACATTAGCTAAACATCAGACGAATTAAAAAAGAAGGAAATACAAATTATATCAATAACTTCTAGAATACTAAGCACCATACACATTAACATATGAAGATCGTCGCTGAGTAAATGACACATACAGATTGCTAAACGTAAGAAGGATAACACATTTCGAAGCAATTGGAAGAATATGCTTTCATGCCTTTAAGAAGCCCCCCTTCCCCCTCAAAAAAAAAAAATATAAATAAATTCCCTCAAACATTGGAGAACTGAAACACAATTCTAGTAAGAAGGGCAATATTAAACGATGCATGTTTTTTATATATAGATTCAGGTTTTGACATAAAACCCTTATATATAATAACATCAGGAGTTTGCCTGGGAGAAAACAAAACAAGAACTATCAGAATTATTAGATATCTTTAAAACATTTGGATCACTATATTATATACGCCAAATAAAGTAAACAATCACAAAGCTTTATGAAACAAATGTTTTAATCAAAAGTTATAATTACTACCAGTACTAAGAAAATCAAATCTATAAACCCGTGCTCAAAATCTGTGTACGCTACAGTACATGGAAAAGAGTAGAAACAATTTTAAAATGAAACAGGCTGAATATGTCTTTTTCATCAAGAAAACGTAAGAAATGGTGGACCTAAAATGGACAGAAAAATAAAAATACTCAGACGGAGCATAAATAAAGATCCTTAAAGGTCATGGGTACAAAATGTGCTACGAAAGCCATAAACAGTCGCAAGCTAGGTCTTAAGCAAAACTACATTAATCATGAAACCGAAGAATAGTTCAAACAAAAATAGGTTGGAATGTCAATGGTCGCAATGCAATTTTAGCGTTAGTAAGTGTTTCATATGTTTATATGAATTGTCAGTACCACTGTGAAGCTTATATTTTATGTTCTTTGCAGATTCCATTACTCTTAATACGGACATTATAGCGAGGGGTGATGTTTTATTTACAATTTATTACACTGATGCAGAGAATGAGAATCTACGTTACAACTACACTTACAACGGGGTTGTAGGCAATAACCTATTTTACGGAGATACGTACGGAAATTACTACAGTAAGCTGATTATTTGTTTAATCGTTCCAACTGTTATTTATATGTAATTGTTTGCTTAATATTTGTCTATATTTATTGGATGTACCTTATTAAGTTGTAAATGTTATGTTTTTGTACTATTTGAGTTTAGAATATTCTAAATTTTGTTCTGTTTACTGTTTAGATTAGAATTACTAGCATTTGTGTCCGGTTAAAATATGGGTTTGATAAACAAATAATTCATCCTTTGCTTAAGACCAATTGGTGGAGAATCCATTAGGAGATCAGATTTATGGCTGTGTTCTCATATAATTCGAAAGCAAATATTTTTTATTTAAAATATCCATTGGAATTACTAAAGTGTTCATTCATCTTTGTAATTATACACAGTACTTTGGGATTATTGTGAATTCATTAAAAGACATTTAGGAGAGAATACTGTATAATATGATAATATTCAAACATATTGGATTCATTTCGAATAGCCTATATTTTAGGACCTATGATGGACCTTTGTAATTATTTGGAATTGAAATCTGAAAAAGATGTATTCGTCGATTGACATTATACTTTGTATTGTAGAAAACAAATTGCTTGTTGAGTTTACTTATTTTTGTTGGTTGTACATATATATGTTAAGATTGTACCTCTATATGTTAAATATTGTATGACCAAGAGTCGTACATCATGCTCTTTAGTAAATGGTTTCAGATTAAATACATATACTTTCTCTATTCTCAAATGGGCTGTTGTGTTTTTTTGGTACTAGACGTTTCGAGGATCCTTATTAAATTATGTTGTCCAAACATTAACTGCCTCACCTAACGTCACTGAACAGAAGCTGAAAGGATTAGTGTTACAGATTTTGTGATCAGGGAAGGCGTCACATTATTATCATAACGGCAAAATCAGAAGTTATGCATGAATTGGGTAACAGTCTAGAAAACTATTAGGATGGTTCAAAGTTACCTTTTTTTAGAATTAAGAATATTATGACATAAATTTTCAAACATTTTGAACCACAAATTCAAATAAATGTGCCTCAAATTTCATTGACAGGAACGTTTTGAGAAGAACATGTTACGAAATGCCGAATATTTTCGGATTCACACAATCGTCAACTAATACAAAAACAGACGTCACCTAATAGGAACAATTTATTAGAACTAAAATGTATTTTAACTCTTTTTGTAAAAGATAATGCAGCAAACATCACAGCTATCGCCGACCAATGGGATTTGTCGAATGCGTCGTTCTCCGTATATATATGTGGAAGCGACAGGAGAAACACAGTATGTAGGACGTTGACAATAAATATTAGGGGTAAGTACTTTATCTTGACAAAGCAAATTAGGAGAAAATCGACAAGAACAATAGAATAATTTCATTTTTATTTCAAAATATTCCAAGCAGGCATAATATTTTCGAGAAGATTTAAACTTTTATTACGGCCATCGGCATGCTCTCCTGATTGTATCAATCAATGCAGGATGGTGATAGTTGTGTATAGAAAAAGAACCAAAGACTACATCGCTACATTTGACGCACTCATTAAACGCCTTGGTCGAAAAAGGAAAGATAAATCGAATACAAAATCAAAGAGGATCGATGTACATTGTAAAGATTTTGCCAAACTTAAATAACTTCCAAGCATCAGAAAACCGTTTCACGTCGTAGACGATATGTACCCAGATAATAATATAATCTCATTTTGTTTGAAAGCATTTAATTGTGGTAAATTAATGATAATATACATTAAAGAATAACGTTTCGAGTATACAGGTTTTGAAAATGAGAGTTGATTTGTATGCAACATACTTGTGGCGTAAAATATAATATTTAATTCTTCCATTGAACCGGATTCCTAAAGTTGAATCGAGTAATGGTAAGTAAAAACTTACTTTTGCATCTCCCACTTTTCTGCAATTAAAGGAGGGATGTATCGAAGAGACGCAAACATGGTATATGTATATCTTTTCACCGGTTGTCACCAAAGCGCGATGTTGTCCCTGCAGGCAAAATTCGTAAAATTCGCACTTTAGTTTGGTACAACGCAGAAATTCAATGATCGCTTGATGAATAAAAGCATCCATCAGGAGTACAATAATCCATAGAGTATAGCCGTGTGCCTTTAAAGACGAAAATAGCAGGAGGAAAGCGAGGGTCATGGATGGAACCAAGTATTTGGAAGTTACGTACCTTCTCTCTTTCAAAGTATGACAGAAAGGATCCTATATCAGAACGGGTCCTAGGGGTAATCCGAGTTATTTTTTGTCATTCTTTAATTTTTCGTTCAGATTTATTGTTTTGTTTCCTTCTCAACAACAGCCTTACCTCGCGTATCTGTTGTACTAGCGATTTCGATTGCAATTCGCACGAGCACACATAATCTCACAACCGTCATTTTAAAATATGATCAAAAGATATTAGATAAAAGTCGTATACTGGTTGCAATAAAATTACAGAAACGAAAAAGCACAAAATTCTCTATTTATTCTGAGACCGACTTCCAGAGTTTTGTTTCATAACGTGACTACCACGTTGACGTGTGCTCTCAACGCGTGAATCGTACTTTCAGACTGGCCAAGTTTATTGTAGTTGTCTTCGAAGTAAATATGTTGAGAATTATATGTTGTTTCTGGTTTTTACAGAAGGTATCAGACGTTTATTTAATATATTTGAAATATACGACAATAACATTAAAACATTGTTGATATCACGTGTCTATTGGACATTCTATGTCCTAGTCAGTTTAGTGAAGTCATATGGCTATAAACACAAATAGCGAGTACTGGGTTAGATTTCATCTACGGCGAGTAAGCTATCTTATGGTGGCAGCAGATTCTAGATCTGTTAGATGTAATTATTCTGAACCCGCGCTCCATCCTAAACGTTCAAATGTGAATATGGGGGTTGCAATATTCGGAGAAAACGCAGATTAAACAAATTTCGAACCTCTGAGCTGAACTTTGGTCCAAATTTAAATCAATTCTTTTCTAAATGTCTTTAAATCATAATTTTTAACCAAATCGGCTTAAGAACTTTAGGTTGGTTAAAAATTAGTGTTTCATATCTTTTTGGCACACATACATTCAGAGTTAATTTTTTTTATAACAAGGTAAAATTCTAATATGTTGAATTTATTGGGTTTTTTCATATTGTGATAGAAAATGCTTTCTTTGTATTACATGCACACGATTTTCTCTATAATTCTTTAGAATTAAAGGTTTGAAAGGAAACACAATGATGTATGCTTTTATGTTGTTTCCAGATAATGCAGTGCAGCAAATTAAAGCTAAATCTTGTATTCTGTACATTGAAGTGGCATTAAATGCAAATGTTTTGGAATCTAGTCAGATTTATTTCATGCGACTCATTTTTTGGGTTTGTACAGGATGATATTTTCGTTTCAAGTCTCCTCCTATGTGGATAAAGCTGCCATGAAAAAAAAAAAACAAAAACATCATCGGTGTAAAAAGAAATATTCATTCAGACAATAGGTCTTGTCAAAGGATTGCTATAAAGATGATGCGTCTTTGAAACGTGCAGAATAAATTACTTGATTTTACGAGTTACTTCCCTTGTACTTTGACCTGAACGGCTTTATTAAAAAAGAAATACATTCTTTGCTCTGCGTAACACGAATATATACAACTGAAACGATAGAATAACACGGAAAGGGAGTTTCGGTCTTTTTGGGGATGTACATAGCCAAGGTTGCCATAGCAACAATAACTTATTTTCATGGGAAAATATAGATGACTATTATATTTTAAAACAAACAATCCTCCATATTTGTCCTCACGTATTGCATGCAAATCAGATGATTTTAGATCAGACATACAAAATGTTCTTTTAAAAATTTGTTGAAGTAAGAACTGTAAGTGATAATTGACACATTTTTAAATGTATATGAACTACAATTCTTTTTCATGTAATATATCGGCAAGTATATGCGTTTTATATTGTGAGGTCAAGAATTTTGTATAGATGCTTAACACAAAGAGATTGTGCAACTATTGACTGTGTGCGTACAAAAGCTTCTAAATACCTATTTTAAATTTCAGATTATTGTGCTACTATACCAGTCTGTAGTTCATCAACGACAACAGTGACCGATAGATTTGCAGTGGGAGGAACTCTATTCACGATTAACGTCCCTAACCGTGCTTCACTCTCTGGAACACAGTCCTACACAGTGTACTCGGAACATAACTATTTCACTGTGTCATCTACAGGTAACTAACGCTTCCAAAATAATATAGTTAAATGAAAACTAAAAGAGCGAAGGCATGCATAAATTAAAAGCGACATAACATAGCATTTTTACGAGATTGGTTAATTAAACAAAATGTCCCAGAGAGCCTGATATTTCCTATCCGATTATCAGTTGCCTCATAGTCATATTGTGGAGCAATCAGACAAAATATCTTGGCTAATATAATTATATCTTTAGAAAGAGCTTCTGATGCTACTGATTGTATGTGTCATGATACTAATTACTACACGATATCTCTTCTTCATATTATATTATTCAGCCTTATTAGATAAGCTACATCAGAATCCATGTCATATACTGATCTGTATTTATACCATGATGCATTCTGCCAAAGTTGTTCAAATTACGTTGAGTGATATTGTATTGTCATGCATATCTTTAATGTTTTTGGTACCGGCTTTTATTTACGTTTCGTAATTTGTATTCTTGGTTGTAATTTGTATAGACTATATTTTGTTATAGATTTGTGTACTTGACCTGACTCAAGAATGAAAATTACATATGATCTATAGATAGATGCTTAGTATGTATTGATTAATAATACTAATAATAATCTTAATAGCAAGATGTAAATGACACCATTAGCTTAATTTCTCATTGGACGAAGGGATTACGAGATGTCGGGAACACATTAGTATATTTATATTGGTTGGGCTGGATCAATAGAATAGTCAAAGTTAATGCATACTGAATGAATAATGTATTCCTAGTTTGTGACCATAGAGTCATAACGCAATATTTAATAACAGCAAACTTATTTGCATATCCATTTTAGTAGTAACTGCATGATAAATTTGGTAAAGTCTTGTTCAGCTCTGTTTGAGAAGAAACTTTATTAATATTATTTTTTTAGTAGAGGCGGCCATATTTCATTGCTGGTCGTTATCCTCTGAGCAGTGTTAAAGTACTTTATGTCAGGATGTTTCCTGTTCGATTGGCTATATTATTTGAGTGGGTTTTGAGAATAAGCCATCGTTTATTTTCTCAATAGTTTTGTAGATACCTTACAATCTGCACTATTTGTACCAACGGGTGAGCAACGTATGACAAGATACTCTCTGTCAAATTCGTCGAACTCCTGAGTTGCGCTTGAGAAAAATCGTCAGTTGCTTGATTTGTTTAATTAGCAGCCATATTTTCATAACTAGTAGGCATCAATTGCACAAATGTTAATGGTTGTATGCCATAATGCTTTAGCGCAAAGTTGGTCGAGTTTTGTTTGAGAAGAAGTCGTTTCAATCCTTTTTATATTCAGCTGCAATTGTTGTATTTGACATTAACATGATTTACACCAATTATTAAACCAGTTATGACCAAATACCTTATGGCAAATTGGCCAAACTATACCGAGTTGTTGTTGAGAAAAATGAATTGATTTTACTAACAGTAGTTATAATTTATAGTCGATTATCATTATTGGTGACCAATATATAGTTCCTTATACCAGAATTCTTTAGAGAACATATGGTCGAAATTTGTTGACTGTATTGCTTTTCTTTCTTTTAAAAAGAAGCAGTGATTTAAATGTTCTCATAATTTTGCTAACGGCGACCGTATTTGATGCCAGATCGGTATTATTTGTATGAATCTGAGAGTCGCTTTCCAACAAGGTTGCAATTAGTCAAATATTTCCTTGTTAAACAATTAACAAATCAAATATTTATGAACGATGGACAGATGACTGCATATCGACGCAGGGCATTACAATAAGGTTAATGTATCTTGAGGCCAGATCAAGCATAAATAAACGTTTAAAAAGGGACATTCATATAGCTGACAAGGCCACGTGAGACATTATGTGGTATTTGTAGATATTACTTATTTGACTCTATTATAGATTCATAGTCTGTGACCAGTACGTGACTCTGACTACACTCTAGCGACTGGTAATGTAAAAGCTAAGTTTTCTATTGAACAGTTAGAATTATTTTGATGTTTTAAATGTTTCTATACAACATCCTAGGTGCAATAAAGACAACAGCGTCCTTGTCTGCAATCTACCCTTCTACTCGGTACTATATTAATGCCCGGGTGTACGATACCGCTGCTTGTTCTTTTGCCTATTGCCAGTTTCAGGTGGATGTCACATTTACCAATGACGTAAGTGTTCATTAATCTCGATATAAGTAATTTGCATTCAAAGTCCTTACTTCATATTGGGTGGCAACATATTTCACAGCGACACTGTATGTTATGAGAGTAAAATAGGACTATAGATACCTGCATATGCTCGAAAATTGAGTTTTTCATCAGAAAGAGTCCCATCCAATCTTCCGGGTGGATTGGATCATCACACATTTGGCTGCTAAACCCTTAAAAGCACATTCAATCTAGTTGCTAAATTATAGAGTAAATAATAAAATAAAATATGAAATCAATGGCGTAGCAGTGAAATGAGCAGTGATATAGAACATTACCAGCGCTCGTATGCAAAATAAAGCAATTTAATCAATTAAATGAATAAAATGAAATCGAATATGATATTGTAAAGGTAACATTTTCTCATACAATAGAGTTCAACAGATGATGCAAAATTCAATTAGCCGTTCTTTTACATTGATAAAAACATTTCTTCATATCATCAGGTAATGATACAACGCAAATTGCTAGGCATGAAAACACGCCTTTGTTGCCTCAGTCCATTATCTCACTGTTAGTGGCAGTGCAGTTGTTCGCTATTTAGTTTCCTTTGCCTTCCTTTTCTCTCCAGGCTCTTACGGTCATCAACCGTAACTTGGTTGTATGCTCTTTTCCACTGTGCAGCTCAGGTATAAAGCTATTTTGTCCTTCTTAAAATATAATAGGTAACCTTAATATCTCTAAGTTGTTAGTTTTCTGGGATCGAACAATATGTCTACCTTGTCCTACGCCAGATATCGTCTTATCGATTTTCAACAGAAATATGCTAAAATATCGAGTTCGCAACCTGATATATACATGACCCTGTTATTGTAAAATTAATGTCTATTCTAGCGGTTCATTGCATTCCTAACTGGATCCATGACATAACTAAACCACGTAGATAAACTATTACATTATAACGTGGACTGTAATTTACTAGCTGAACCGTGTCGCTCGACAAAACCAATCTCTTGATCTAAAGAACACACAGTTAGGCGTCAGGATAATGTGACTGGGTGGGACATCATGATACATGTCTGCGGCATGATGCCCCAGTGCTAGACATCACTATAAACTGCCTCACTGCAGACTCACTAGACACACGTCTCTTGGACGATTTATTCAAAGGGAAAAAATAATCATTAATTTCCTCCGACTCCTTCAAAACTCTCTTTCAGCAGTAGCTTAGACTGGCGAATGTCTCAAGTGAAATTACTTTAAGCATGTAATTTCGTCTTCGTATCCAATAAGGGCAGTGAGCAGATGTTCACATTTGCACGGGATATAGACGACCCCGTCCTCCACGAGTCCCCTGCTGCCTAGCAGGTTAGGTTTTGGATAACCAAAGGCTAGGGTGCTGACACAGTACCTGATTGGGCGTATGAACTTTCTCAATAAGGTCACCGCCCAGGGCGGAGGAGTCCCAAGAAGGACTCAACGGCCATGTGTCCAGGACCAAGGCGAGCCACTAGTTATGTGGAGTTCGGCTGTGGTCAACAGCCTGGAGAGGGATGGGCTCCGCCAGGTTCATTGCCCAAGACACACCACATGCAATGATTACTTTACCTTCACCCATACCGGATCGGTCGTTGCCCGGAACAAAGGATCGCGCCTTTTGTCTTGCACCAGGGCAGAGGTGTTAAGTGTGCTACTGGTGCACGATCACCACTAAAACTCCGAATCAGAAACAACATCAGCATTGGTACATGGAACATCAGGACATTAAGAACACCTGGAAAGGTAGAGGAACTAATACACGAAATGAACAGATACCATTGGACCATCTTGGGACTGTGCGAAGTACGATTGAAGAACCTTGGGGAAACATCAACACAGGATGGCCATAAACTATACTACTCTGGCAGAGAAGATAAACATGAACATGGTGTTGGATTTCTCGTCCACAAAGACACTGTGAACACTGTCATGAGTTGTGGGCCAGTCTCCAGCAGGCTTATCATCATACGCTTGAGGGCAACACCACTCAATATCACCATTGTGCAAGCTTACGCTCCAACTACAGACCATGATGATGAAGAATTAGAGGATTTCTTCGACCAACTGCAAGAAGTCCTGGACCAGACCCCAAAGAAAGACATTCTTGTGGTGCAAGGAGACTGGAATGCCAAATAGGAGAGGATACCGTTTATAACTGGAAAGGCACACGTGGACGCTACTGCAATGCACAGACCAACGACAGAGGCTTAAGGCTCCTGGAATTTGCCAGCTTCAATGATCTGAAGCTGATGAACACGTTTGGTCCACACAAAGCATCCAGAAGGTGGACCTGGCATAGCCCGAATGGAGAACACCATAACCAGATTGATTATATCATGGTGGGGAGACGTTCCCACACCAGCGTAAACATTGCCAAGACAAGAAGTTTCCCAGGAGCAGACATTGGAAGTGACCATGACTTAGTGAAGATGACCCTCCGACTACGTCTTAAAAAAGTCGACAAAGAGGGCCCCACAAGAATCAAGTTCAACCTTCACAAGCTAAAAGACCCAGAGGTCTTGGCAGCCTTCCAGGCAAGGATAGGAGGGAAATTTGCACCACTGTTACTTCTTAGTGCAGTGAACACAGTTATCGACACAATGATCGACACATTTAACATAGCAGTGACCCAAACAGCCAGTGAGATCCTTTGCAAACATCGACGACCAAAGAAACCTTGGGTTACAACTGACATACTTGATCTGTGTGACAAGCGTCGAGAGCTAAAGAAGAAGAATTCAGAAGTAGAAGGAGCAAAACAATACAGGGAAATCAACCAGGTTATCAAGAAAAGCATGAGAAAGACAATGGAGACATGAATTGAAGACCAATGTAAAGATATCGAAAACAATCTAAAGAAAAATAATAGCAAAAAAGCATACCAACTGGTGAAAGCCTGACCAGTGTAAAACAAGGACGCTCCTCCATCATTCAAGATAAGGGAGGGAAATATCTTAAGAAGAACAAGACATTTTTAAGAGATGGACATCATACTGTTCAGACCCGTACAACTACAGACCTACAGGGGACCCAGACATATTCAACATCCCATCAGTGACCAACACTGACAACTATCCCATCCTCCAAGAAGAAGTAGAGGCTGCAGTGAAAGCATTGAAAAAAGGGAAGGCAGCAGGATTAGACAACATTCCTGCAGAACTAGTCCAAGAAGGGGGTGAAGCCATGATAAGCGCCCTACTTTCAATCTGCAACAAGATCTGACAGACAGGGGAATGACCATTACTATGGACTCAGTCACTCATAGTAACTCTCCCGAAAAAAGGCAATTTGCAGCAATGTCAGAACTATTGTACGATCAGTCTTATATGCCACCCAAGCAAAGTCATGCTAAAAATCATATTAAACAGACTAAAGCCGCGGGTAGAGGAAATCATAGCTGAAGAACAGACAGGCTTCAGACCAGGGTGAAGCGTGAAGCACAACTGAACAGATTTTCAGCCTGAGAATACTATGTGAGAAGTACCTCCAGCACCAACAAGACCTTTATCATGTCTTTATAGATTTCAAGAAGGCGTTTTTGACAGGGTATGGCATGCAGCCCTTTGGTCCACCATGAAGCTGTACAGCATCAACGCTAACCTGATCAAAGTCATAGAAAGCCTTTACAGCAAGGCCACCAGCGCAGTATGCTTCAACGGTCAAATAGGAGATTGGTTTAGGACAACTGTGGGAGTCAGACAGGGCTGCTTGCTTTCACCTACTCTCTTCAACATCTTCCTTGAAAGAATCATGACAGATGCACTGGAAGACCATGAAGGAACTGTCAGTATTGGAGGCAGAATAATAACGAATCTGCTCTTTGCTGATGACATCGATTTCCTTGCAGGAAATGAGGAGGAGCTAGCTCAGTTGGTGGAAAAAACTGGACAGGACAGCTATTGTTTTTGGTATGGAAATCAGTGCAGAGAAGACCAAATTGATGACCAACAACACCAGTGGCATCAGCACTGACATCATGATTAGAGGCCAAAAACTGGAAACAGTTAATAGATTCAAGTACTTAGGAGCCATCATGGCAGACGAGGGATCGAAACCAGAAATATTGTACAGGATTGCGCTGACAATAACAGCAATGGCAAGGCTGAAGACAGTTTGGAAAGACAGAAACACCCCAGTCAGCTCAAAAATCAGACTGATGCGCTCCTTGGTTGCATCTGTATTCCTATATGCATGTGAGTCATGGACCCTCGCAGCGGATCTCGAAAGGAGGATACAAGCTGTTTAAATGAGATGCTTTCGAAGGTTGCTTGGCATTACATATAGAGATCATGTCACGAATGAGGAAGTGGGAAACAGAATTAAGCAAGCCATTGGGCCCTATGAAGATCTATTGTGAAAAAGCGCAAAATGAAATGGTACGGACATGTCACACGATCAACAGGGCTTGCTAAGACAATCATGCAAGGCACTGTGCAAGGAGAGCTAAGGAGAGGCAGACAGAGGAAAAGATGGGAGGATAACATCTCAGAATGGACAGGACTGAAGCTGAGTGACACAGTGAAAGTAGCAGAGAACAGATTGGAATGGAGGAAGCTGGTTGTCAGATCATCAGTGGTGCCCCAGCCGTCGGCAAGACTATGGGATAGATAGATAGTTAGATATATCCAATCAGGATTTAATTTCTTTAACAATTAAAGTGTGAAAACACACTGTGGTTTAACAACTCTGTTAATTTTGGTTTGAGGGGAGTAACTGAGCATTACAATCTGAAAAGGGGGGGGATGTTATACTAAATAAAGTTGTGAATGACCTTGAGTATCTTGAAATCAACGAAAGGCAGACAAAACAAGAACAGGAGACAATGTCATTGATATCAGGGATATTAATTGCTATCTACTGCCTGTATGATGAGCTAAGACCAGCAGACTTTTGTCAACGTGAAGATCCTTTCTATATTGCGCCCAACACTCAGCCAGTCTCAGTGAGAAACCAAAAATGAGTTAGGAAACAAGTCATTGGAATTTTACAATATGTTGGATACATCATGCAAAAAAAATAAACGATAAGGCAAATACAGAAAGAAAGAAATTAATAAACACTAATTGTTGAAAGTAACTAATTCGAAAGTTAAGAAACAAAATCATTCCCCCAACTTATATTATGCACATTTCAGGCCACCAAAATGTTCAGTCTATAAGCATTTAGTCAAGCGTTAGTTACAAACAGCAGCATACTGTGCTCCAATTACCTGAGTAACACCGGCCACGCAAATAATGATGTTGTCTACCCCAACCCCCACAACTAAAAAATTGCAACTGCGCAGCAACATAATGTAGTATATAAAGTTCCAAAATGTATAATATTCAAAAAGATCTGATTATCAGCAGCCTTATCAGCAGCCCAAACATCACCGTACAAAATACGTTTGTTATGAACCTGCCGAAAAATGTCAAGGAGATCCCTATTTTGGTCGACTTCTTTCAACTGGCGAATACTCAAACAGGGCCCGCGCAGAGGAAAGGTAAAGGAATGATTGATAGTGACAATGCTAATCAGTAGGAATAACAAAACAAGGATAAAAACGATATCATTAATGATATCTATTCAGGATTAGATTGTTTGATGATCTCTTGTTCCTTCATTATCTTGATGTAAGGGGTTCAAATCGTAGTGTTGCTATAGATGCAAATGGCAGCCATGTTACTGTTCATGACAATGCACTCTGCATATTCAATGTTTTAATACGCATTATTAAAATAAATTTGAATTTTAACTATACGCCTTATGTTTTCATTTAATTTAATATTGCAAAATGAAACATAGCAATATGAATGAAATGTTCAGGAAATTATGAATCACTACAGAACATTTTGTTTGAACGTAAATACGTGCGAGGTGTTTTGAAGAGTTTACTCCCTTAAAGTTCACTGTTTATATACGTCAGTTTTATTTCCCATATAAAAAGAAAACTTGCATGTGGTAGAAATAAAATATATGTATAGTACGTATTCTGTAACAATGATAGACCACTAGTTGTGTACATTATTCATTAAAAGGAAACTTACAAGGCTTCTTTCCTTTTCAATAAACATGTATACACCGTGTGACCGTTTTGCTTGAATTACGAGTAACAACGGACCATTTATATCATCATTTTGAAAACACCTTAATTAAAGTGGCATAAAATGAGTCAACCTGCACGATTACATCGATAATACTCTCGTTAATTTTGCAGGATTTAAGAAAATTATACATAATGACTGTGAGAACGGTTTGGTTAGAATGTGCGATATTATATACTACCTCGTTTAGGAAAGCAATATTTTATTATATGGTACATATCATCAAATAAAATAATGCTTTGAACTTGCCCTGGTCGAATTGTGTAGAAAGAAAGAAATATAAAAAAATTACAGTGGACAATGAGAATGATGAGAATACTTTAAGATGTGATGTGAGACCTGTTAAACTAATTATATATAATTATATATCCCTCTCTCTCTCTCTCTCTGAGTGACGCGTTATCAGAATAATGAAGCTGATATATATATATATATATATATATATATATATATATATATATATATATATATATATATACAGATAGACACACAAAAACATTATAACTATCATACATACAGGACAGGAAAATACATTATTCATAGAATGTATATAACATGTGTATCGGTTTTATTTTGAAATTCAATTTATCATATTGATATACATACAACTACATAATTAAAAATTGGTAACTGTCCCATGTGACTAAATATTAAACTGATTTTACATCAAAATAATGGAAATTTCTATTTTCAAACAATTTCTTTGCAAACGTATGGTGTCGTGGTCTTGCATCAGAGCATTTTGTTTAATCTGCTCCTTTTTTCAGCCGATTTCCATTTTAAACTTGGGACCTTCCGCTGTCGTCTCGATTCACGAAGACACAGTTGTAGAAACTACTCTTTACACTATACAAACATCTGATGCAACGGTAGATGACAGTGTGACGTGCAGTGTTACCTCCTCAAGTCCCAGCACATCTGCTTTCAAGACAAAAGAAACATACCCTGGGTCGGATGGTATGTTTAATTTTATCCTGATCTACAAGGATGTCAGAAGGAAGGCGAATCAATGGCGATGACCGCCACAAATTCTTAGCTAGTTTTACAGATGTGTTCCTACTCCCGAAGAATTCGCCCATTTTAATATTATTTCCTATGTTCCTATTCTACTATAGTACTGGTGTAATGACACTATTACTTAAAACTAATTTCATATATGTTTAATTAACGCTGTATTTATGCTAAACGTTCTTGTGCCATGTTTTTATTATTCACTTCAACATCACATTTCTCATGAGAGGTGCGGTGTTGAATAACATCACCAAATCAGCCTGGTTTGATTACGGTACGGTTTCCTTGGGGAAGGCACTTTGTTGTGATTGCCTGAGTACTAAATAACCTACTTGTGTTGCTGTGCCGTAAAACACCAAGTCATCAAATCAGCAAGTCTCACGAGTTGTGGAAGAGTGAAATATGACCGATTTTCCGCATATCATCTGACAAATAGAACCCTTGAAAGAATGTCAGAATAGCTAATATACCTATGGTGATATTGGGTGTTTCTGCTTTGAAACAATTAGAATCTTTCATCCCCAGTAAGATGATTATACTTGTATTGTATCCATACGAGCAGTTGTTTAATGTTTAAAAGTTGTTCTCACCTGACTATCTTCATAAGAGAAAGCAAAATTATAAGATTGTTTCACATCTCTCTTGTATACTGAAATTAACCAGACACTGTTGAAATTTGGTGATGAATTTTGAAAGAACATATCGTAAATCTATTTATTTTTTGTCAACAACAGTAATTGAGGCAACCATTCTTTTACAAATCAGCTGTAAATTTGAAAGGTAAATATGTTCGGATGCAAAGGTTTTATAATTCTTGACACATTTAAAATGTGTCTTTGTATGTTAATTTCCCTGCATTCATTCAATGATATTTAGAATGTTCAAGTAGAAGCTCCAGAGTTGGAAACATCCCAAAGTTTATGTTCTACGAAATTTTAAAGAATGTTACAAACCCTGGTATTCGATCTCGTGCTTCTTTTATGCTCAAAGAGCTTGGAGAATACGAGGCTTGCTCATAAATGATCGGATTACAAAGGAAGTCTCACAAACAGCGATTCGATATTGTGAATTGTTGAAATTCACATTAACGAATTTATTACAGCTATCCCAATTACAAAGTGAACAACGTTATTTAAAATAAATCGTTTTTAACAATACCAACAGTTAACAGGAAGTCCATCGATTGATTTGTTACAGCAGAAAATGATAGATCTTAAGTAGAGTCTTTAAAATAATATCATATATTTATCAGATTTCTTCATAATTACGTTAAATGAATTATATTTATTTTAAAGCTTCACAAGTAAAATGGAGACAAATTACGTCTACTACAATATGTGCATCTCGGGTAGTTCAATAGTACCTATGTATCATATGTCGGTGTCAAACTTATTATAAAATGCACACTTTAGTTTTGATATATCCATAGTGGATAGCAGTTTTATATATATGAAATTAATAATATGAACGTACCTTGCATATTATAAGTTCACTGTTTTACTGACTTATATGAACAACACAAAATCTGATAATGTTTTTTTTTAAAAGTTTTATTTCAGAATTTCGAACATATTTTGCCGAAAGCATTTTATTTATTTCACATGCAAAGAAAGTACATTTCTATCTGTTGTTCCCATATGTTTGCCTAATATATATATAAGCACAATTTTAAAATACTTGTGCTGTATGCCTTACAGTTTACCAGATATTAAGCAAAGCATATCCCGGTTTTGCTCATGATACTTGCAACCAATATGTGGTCAACATCGAATGCTGGGATAGTTATGGCTCTAGGAATAGCAGTAGCCTCACAGTCAATATAGAGGATAACCAATCGCCAGTCTTCACCAATTTAGCAGGTATATGAACGAGTATAATATATGTTGGAAGAACACAAACTATCTGACACAAACGTTTATATATGATTGAGAACTTTATTTATTCTGTTTGTCTTTTTTTGTGGTTTGTTTTGAACTGAGTTGACTTTTGATTAATGCCTTCGATATGAAATATTGTTGAATAACACACACACACACACACACACACTTGTGCCAAGATGCAGTACGATAATGCATAGAATATAATTCAAGTACTTCGGGAAAGATTATGCCGCTACAATGGCAACTATATATGGCGTGTTTTCAATATGTCAAAGTAGTAACTTTTATGCTAGTGATTTAGTAGTCCATATTAGATCAACGCACTTAAACATGAAAATAATCCATCCTATATGCTCTTTAGACACATGTCTCAAATGTATTTTGATCATATTCATACCGAATCAACAACTGACATGCTAATCCATGTTTGCTTGTTCATTTACAACGACCATAAATACCTACATCCTGTGTATTGTAATCGCTGTGTTGTTAAAATCGTCCGATGTCTATCATTATATTTGGATTTTAATCTTATATCGCTAATTAAGATAAGGCGAAGAGTGCTCAAGCAAAGAAGTTGGGTGCTATGCATATAACCAAACTGATTCCAGTAGGTAAAGTCAGTATCTGTATTAACTTAGATGTATAATTTAATCTCGATGAAATACATTTCAACCATAGATATCGATGATTGATACTGCAGTTGACCTTACTCGAGATAATAGCTCGCTCCGCCTATCGAATCATGTGACTTGACAACCTGTTCACTTTGACACACATTCAGTATTTAGCAAAGAAATATGATTTAATTAAAGATTAAAGTGATATATTTATTAAGGCTGATTCATATTATTCTTCAAAATGTAAAATTGTCAAGCTTCATAACTTATTCTTCAGTAGACAATATTTGGTTTTGATTTCGAATTCGTATATTAATAAAATATGCGTTTTTTAAAGTAAATCATATAAATCAGTTTTATAGTGGCATGACGACATATTCATAAAAAAGGAAAATCAGGAGTTACTACATGGTCATCTTTTTATCATTTTTAATAGATTTATGTTTAGGCTGGCTCAGAGATACATGAATTAAAAATATCTAAACAGTTTCTGTTATACACATTTACTTTTTTGTTCATGAGATGGAATTTTTGACAGTGATGGATACTGATATAAACATGCAAACACATTGTAAACATACCAAAGGATAAATATTATGATTAAATGTAATCTAATTCCCGATGCTTATTTCTGCTCAATGACTGGAAGTTAAAAGTCACTCAATTGTATGAAAGATTGTGACGAATATACACTTTGTTGGGGGTAGGGTGGCGGTGTAATGATTTCTACAGAAGAAAAACCCAACACAACAAAGCCCGACATTAACGTGTTTTCCATCCATAATTTAGACATGTTCATTCTAACAAATATTTTTTTCAGATTGTTTTTACTTTCTGTATTGTTCTTCTTCAACTTATGGAGAGGATGTGCTTTTCAACTTTCTTTTGTGCAAACAAACATGTCTGTATTGCCTTAAATTGCACACAATGCTTAGCTGATCATGAAAATCTGGATATTTACTATTAGAATTACTATTAACAACTTTTAGCAATTATTATATGAAATGTTGATGCGTTCTTGAAAAAGATGCAAATATTTTCGTTATCCAGTTAATTATTGCAACAATCAAATTGTGGGAGGAAAATGGCAAATTAAAACAATATATAGCTGTGTTTACGATTACGCTCACTGATTGTTTAATGTTATTGTGACTAACAAGTGGAGATAAATCAATTCACATGTACCCGTATTTTGTAGCTTCTACAAGCATAAATGTGGATTCAGCTACTACTTTTGCTGGTACTGCTATATTTACTGTGACAACTACAGACGCGGAAAATGACAATCTTTTCTACAACTATACGATTTATAACCAATGGACACCTTTCAACATGAGTGCAAGTAAGCAATATTTCTCTGCATGAATTTGTTTTCTAGATCTTACAATATGATCGCTTAATACAAACAAAGCAATATATACTTTTCTAGCTAATAAAAAAGAAGACGACGATGTTGCTGCTGTTCATGATAATGATTCAGTGTACTTGATGGTCTTAATGACATTGATATTGATTATAATTTGTGATGGTCACCATAATAATGGTTGTGTCGTGATGATGATGATTGTATGTGATGGTCATCATGATGATAATAATGATGTGTGTGAGATGGTAATCATGATAATAATGATGATAGCAGAGTGGAGCTCACGATGATTCTATTATATGCATGATTATAAAACTTATGTAATATAAATTGTTATCAGCATTTTATCGATGAAGCATAACCTATATCTATCTATCTATCTATCTATCTATCTATCTATCTATCTATCTATCTATATATATATATATATATATATATATATATATATATATATATATATATATATATATATAATCAATAACTTCAGCACCAAATTTACGTTAAAAACATATATTAAAATTATAATATAGGTCATGCTTCATCGATGAAATGCTGATAACCTATTATATTACCAGTAAGTCATATATATATATATATATATATATATATATATATATATATATATATATATATATATATATATAAATATATATATATATATATATATATATATATATATATATATATATAGATATATATATATATATATATATATATATATATAAATATATATATATATATATATATATATATATATATATATATATATATATATATATATATATATATAGATATATATATATATATATATATATATATAATAACTAATGATAATTATTATATTACACATAAGTTATAAATATGCGTGTGTATATGTCTCATTTGACAACGTTATATTGCGATGAAAGCGAATTGCTCTTTGCACAGATGCCGTGGTGTCCCTACACAGAAATGTCTCAATTCCTGAGGAAAACGGAGCTGTATATTGGATGTATATTTGTGTGTATGATTTACATAATCATGTATGCGGCAACCTGACTGTTACATTCACACGTGAGTAACTATTCATATTTTTTAAACAGTTGAAACATCTTAAGCGCAGTGCAAAGTTATTTGCACTAAGTCATACACTGTTACTGTTTTGCAATCTTAAATACCATGTTTACCAATCTGGATTCAGTTGAATACATCTGGCCTATTAAATGTCCGTTGCTGCTTGGAAAAATATATTCAATATGTGTAGTCACTCCAACATTATTCCTCAAGATAGCTTATGTTTTTGCAAACTATTCTTCTCTGGTGAAAACGTTTATTTATAAATAAAACCAATATAAACATAGCCTAAAATAATATAGTACACTGGCGCCATCTATCGAGAAACAAGACGGAGAAATGAAGTATCTGAACATAGATTTATTGTTTGTTACTTGACAATTAATGATTAAGCATGGTTATGTCACTAATGTTTTTACCTCTGGATCAATAAAACTGAGATTATTTCATCGACTCTAAGAGTAAAAGGGAAAAATACACTAAACCAATAAATTAGAGTAAAAACAAAACATTTGAATACATCATTAACACAGAGAGACTTGTCTGTACCATTCCGTTAAAAACAAAGTCACATAAATTACACTAAAAGGTGGGCACATCATTAAAAGTGGCAATCGTGATTTATTACCATCATATAATAACATATCCTGTTTATTTACTCTATTTGTTTAACAATTGTGTGTAAAACCAGAAATGAATGTGGTGTGCCTTCCTAATTTAAATCGGTTATAACAATGATGGCGAATATAGAGCAGTAGTATCCCCATATACTACTTAGAGCCAACAATATTTGCATGAACCTAATTTCGGATTATAACAAACACAGAAATTTTTTTAGCTTACATGACACTGACACCGCGTAGCTTCATCTGATATATTTATCTATATTTGCATTACATACTGATATCAAATTATTTTTGCAACAACTAAAAGGTTATATTATACATTTCGGTTTTCCTAGCATCCAAAACGAGGCCCATTATAAGCAATTTGCTGTCCCCAGTGGCAGTTCTTGAAAGCATGTCGAGCGGATCAACTATATGTATTGTGTCAGTCACCGACCCTGATACAGGCGACATCCATAATTTCAGCATGAGTGTTACACCGGCTGGCAGTACTTCCAAGTTTTCACTAAATTCCTTAAGTAGGTATCATACAGATATATATATATATATATATATATATATATATATATATATATATATATATATATATATATATATATATATATATATATGTGTGTGTGTGTGTGTGTGTGTGTGTGTGTGTTATAAATGTGGATTAAGAATGCAATTAATCAGATGTGGTATGTACAATTCAATGTTTTGGAAGGGTTGAACTTATTTAATTAAAAGCACGTATTTTAAGAAAAGTTATATATCCTTGTAAGTTTCTGTCTGACCAGTTTCACATCTATGCATTACACGTGCTCGGATTCATTTTTATTTCGAAACTGGTCTAACTCGGCTTGTGAGTAAACGAAGTTGGAGTTATTGTTTAATATCTCCATTTAAATTATCATTGGGAATGGCTCTCCTTTATTCAATTTTGATGTGATTTTTTCATGTTTTTTGGACCATTGAAGTTTGTTTTCCTACTAATATAATTTCTTTTTCTCGTTAGTTATATTCCATGGTTAGTTTACATTATCTTCTATTTTTTATATCAAGTTATTATGCTATCAATTACAATTTGAAACGTGAGTCAATGGTATTAATAAGCAATACGTTTCCAAAGGTCAAACATGTGATATAACTCTTTCTTCGAGTTATAAATCTCTCGATGGGTATTGATTTATAATATTAAACTGTACAAATATGAATCAAGTAAATAAATATTCACCTAAAATATTTTCATTTATTTGCGTTTTCGTTTTCATTTCAGCTGGTGTACTTTCTCTTGCGTCGGGTCAAACGTTTGATTATGAGACATTGTCATGGTACCAGATCACTTTCAGTGTTCGAGATCAATATCTAGCGGCAAAACAGTCTAAAACAATAAACATATCAATAACAGACGTCAACGAAGCACCATACTTCGTAAGCACCATACCGGACATAACCTTTGGTGAAGGAAAGGTATGTAAAGATTTATAATTTTTTAAGGCTTCCTCCCTATTTAGGGCAGGGATCCGCCTTTTTATACCTTTGTGTGTTTATTTATACACAATAAATACCTTATTTGATGCATTTAGCAGAACATTTAGGTATTATTTAATAGAAAAGGTATGAAAATACACTATCATGATAAAACGGTATTATTATTATTATTATTATTATTATTATTATTAATGCCGTTAATATCATGCTTATTCAATAGTCGCACTCAATTTATTTTAGTGTCTTTGTTACAAGGTTCTTCAAAGATCTTCCGATTCTTTCAAATTAAGTATGAACCTGGTCAGACTCGGTCTACACTACTGTAGTTAACTCATATGCGAATCGAATAGATCTCTCTAATGCCTGAATGGAGTGATGGTGGCTATGTGGGTTTGATTAGGGAATTGCGAGCAGAATTTGCAAGTTTTAATTCTACCCAGATTAGGCTGATAACTTTGCCATGGTGTGTCTTAGGGAAAAACAGATTACTCCAATTATTTTCCCACAGTGTGACCTCTTATGCGCTGTTGTCGTTAAACATAAAAAGCAAACAAAAGAATCTGAAGTCTGATTGGACACAACATATAAATGAGGAAATCAAACTGAATTGATTTTATAAATTCGGACAAAGTAAGTATATTTCATCAACGTTTCATCATTTTCGAACCTGCCGCATTATTGTCACTCTCCTGTATGCAATAAGGTACTCTCTTCGTGTAAAACGGCTTAGCTGGTGCTTTTGTTGGATGTTCCACAGAAACTCGTACATTTCTAATTCTTGACTGTTCGCTTCAGGTTACATTTTACAGCATCCAAATGGCTACATTTTGAAACTGCCAGTATGTGTATCCTCATCGTGCCAAGCTTTCAATTTCTTAGTTCTTTGTTCAGAATTACAAGGCAAACAGAAATATATAAAAAGTATTAAAATGATGTTGACCAAGATTACTGATTTCCCACAAATTGTGGAATGTGTGCTCACCAATATCATTAGTCTCTCTGTGCTTCATTATGTGAATTGATTGAAGATGTCACATTATCAGAATATGGGAATCTGGAAAACGTGCATTATGTTTAAGTCTTTACCAACCCATGTCTCTTGATCTGAAATAACATTACAAGAATATTGTTTATGTGTTTACTCGAGTCTGCCATATTTACGTCGAACCAAAATTTAAAAGAGATATTTGTTTATTCATTTCCTATCTATGTCACTAGTTACTACCATCTAAAGACAAATCAGCAGATAAATCTGATTTGAACATACGCTGTTGTTTACGTACTTGTAAAATGTTTTTTTATACCTTGTACCCTTTTGTCACTGTTTATTTTTGCATTGTAAGATGCATTGAATATTTTCAGATGCATGGTTACCTTTATATAATGTATGATTTATAGCGTTCTCGTCATATAGGTTGTTTTGTTGTTTTGATATTAACGATTTATGTAGAGGATATCTACATAAGAACCATTTGGTTTGAAAATAAGACACCGAAATAACTATATGAAGTCACAATCACACAGATCATTTTAACAGTATGTTGGTCAAAATTATTTTTAACCGTGTTTCCATTATAAGCATTTTATTCATTTTCAATCTTCATACTGTAAGGAACTATTAACTGACCCACACGGAAACTCTCGTATATCCGTATATCCCCCACACAACGTAATTAAGAAAATAATACTTATAAAAACTTTGTTTCTTACTTTATGCTGTCATTGGTTTATATTCAATAATCTGAATTTTCAACACGAAAAGATTGCACAGGTGGTAAGAATATATTACGTTCGGTATTTATTTATGCATGTGCCTTTAAAAGGATTCCATATTCACATTTCAGGCTGGGAAAGTAGTCGGTACCCCTTCCATACAGTGTAAAGATCCGGATCCGGCAGATGTATTGACATTTTCTATATCCGGTCCATATCAATTGTATTTTAACATGAATGCAACCACAGGGAAACTTACACTTGCAAATGACTGGAATCTAGAATCAGGACAAGCCACTAGTACTTATTTGACCGTTTACTGTGTAGACCCCTCGGGATTGCAAGCTGCTTCCAATTTAACTGTGAACATTACCGCAGTGAACGAGTTTGCTCCAGTTCTGTCTTTGATCACTGCCGGTATCAATATAACAGATCAAACGCAAACAACTGAAATTCTGTTAAACGTCACAGCAACAGATCAAGATTATGGTGATGATAATTGTTTTCGTTTCCACATTATTGGATTCGGATTCGGGTCAAAATATTTCAAAATTAATGGAACTTGTAATTTAGGTCAGCTCTCCCTTTTGCAACAAATTAAACTGAAATATGCATTCAACGCCACGTTCACTGTTTCTGTTAGTGACAATGAAACGTCCCCATTGGTTTCCTCAGTATCAGTTACAATTTACTATACACCAACACCACCTGATCCGCAGAAACAGCCTTCCTACTGCACATTGTGTACAACAGAGGGTATTGCTGTAGTCAGCATTCTCGCAACAGAAGGCTTCACCATTTTTATGATAATTGCCTACGTTATTCTGAAGTACTCCAGACCTATATATGCAACAACACCAACACCGTTGCCATCCAGTGATCAGCCACGGTAAGTAGCTAGTTATATTATTTTCTTGAATGTTATAGAACAGGAGTAGTTACCTGATCAAATCTTTTACCATCAATGAACATACATTATGCTTTACATTCGAAACTTTTAAACGTTGTCGTTTTGTGTATAACAACATGTGAAGGTTCCTACAAAGTATATACATGTATTAGATTATCGACCAATTATACAGCCTTTGCCCACATATGTTTGAAGATTAAATGATAATATCGAGGCATATGCCAATGATGTCTGGCTAAAATGACGCCCGAATTAAGGACGACATCTAAGCCTCTCAAGTAAATTGAGTCATCGAATATTTCTGTCAATATTAAATGCATTAATATATCAGACAAACCCTATGTAATACTCTTGGTTAACATTTATGGGGAAGTATAGTATCAAGTATCAACAGTGTTTGGGGTTTATCGGATCTCTAAGTGTAATATCAGTACAATCTCATATAACTCTTGATGGAAATTCGGGGACCTGGGTGGATGAGTGAACTAAAGCGATCGCTTCTTCAGATGACTCACACCTCATACATCTGTCCTTTAAGTTCTTGTCTCGGTTTGACCAACGTTGAAACGTTAGAAAGCTTGTCAGTAGCTTCCCGTGCGACCGAACTACTTTGTGACCTCTTCAAGGTTTGTTGTGTAATCAAATATACTGAATGCCATACATAGCCTACGATGGCATGAAACCATTTTTGCATAGTTATCAATACCAATATCTTAAATTGCAATCCTACGGACAGACCTTAATTGTGTTCATATTATTAATAATATTAATCTAGTCCTCAACATTCATCATGCACTTTTCATTAATAAACAATGACACAAATCTGAATAGTTTCACAGAGAGATTCACTTGGACTTAATACACCTTGATAACAGCATTCTAAAACGTACATTGATATGAAACTTGTTTTGATCCACGTGCAGTTTTAAAAGGTATTGTTATTAATTTAAAAGCAAAATACAGTTTGAAATGTGAAACAACTGAAATTGCTTAAGAGTATTGGATAACAAACCAAAAATAGACATGTTCTTTATTGTAGCTTTGTATTATAAATTAAAAACAAAATCACTCTTTGTTTCAGGGTTCCTGAACAAAAGAAACAAGCATTTGATACGATATCACAGAAGTCGGTAGAATCCAATATCTCAGAATCATCGGAAGTATCCACTGATTCAGAGATTTCCGATACTTCCAGCGGAAGTGATGCCTCAAGTCTTTCGAGTTACTCTCTCTAGAATGGCAACGGCACTGAACAAAGTATAACGAAGAGGAATAACGAGACTTTCAATTTGTTGTCCAAATCGGTAGTGTTTAGGCAGTCGATGTAGAGACAAGGAAAATGTACTGGTTATGTAATCGTCGTATTTTAATCATGAACTGTAAATAGTAAAACCATTCAAGATACTATTATGTAAATACCTTACATATCAAAATGTATTTGACTGGAATCATGAGGATTCATTTATGTCTTGTCTTTGAAATATGATGACGTGGATGGATGCCACTTCGTATTGGATGATAAAGATTTACACTCAATAATGCAATCTCATGTTTCCGCTCAAATAATATCAAGAATTATTGGCACCAAAGGCCCTTGCCTACTACTCCTAAGTAACAATTTGCAAATCTCCAACATTGGAAAAAGAACCCACATACCCTAACCCATCCAGTTAGAAATCACGTAATCTTTTTAGAACCCCACTCACCGTTCTTGTCCATTGTGAAACATCCAGTCACTTATATACATATTCACTATTATTATTAATAGTAGTAACTGTACACATCTAGACATATATTTATATATCCTACGCAATATCATACTCTAAAATTAGACCTATACACATAATTTAGCTATAAATAATCACGACAGTCATGAACATAAATAACAAAATATAGATATACATATATTATAGGTCAGACTATCTTTAACATTTTAAAAAATTACCGAAACATCCACTGTATCAGTCAGTCCTATTAGGTATTATACATTAGAAAAAACGAGAACGTAGTGTTATATTTCACCTACCACTACTGTTGAATATTTTAATTCCGTAAAGTAGACCGCTTCCAGAGAAAATGTTTCGTGTTGTTACGTTACCGTGTCAGTTAAGTCTATACGTACCCTGACAAAGGTGCAGTCCATGTCCAGAGAACTTAGATTTATCTGTTTTCTCATCGCAAACACATCGATCATATCGCATGAGGTGAAAGGAACTTATTTTTAATGAAATATGTAACATGGCCTTTGGGGCGATTTTATACAAACCAAAGATGATCCAACATTTTGGCTGAATTTCATAGGAACCAGTGTGTGATACTTCTTCAGGAAAACCTTCTCCATTTCTGTTTGGTATTAAAACATAAGCAAGCTGTATTTCAAACTGTCCTTTCTGGAGTGACAGTGGACTACAACCCGGAGACCTTACTAATTATCATCACGCACACTGGACTACACAATCAGCTCTGTATAGAAACTATCGCTTTTAGAGGTTGCGAGCATTGCAGTTTCTTGTGCTATCCATTTGAACTATCGAGGAAATCTTTCTCGTCTCTGTGTTTTAGGGCAAACCTTGCATAATTTCGGCTTTTTATTAGTCATCAACAACAGCCACGCTAATATCTTTACATTAATATACTTTATGAAATTAATGGGTCATGTTTTGATTCATGCAAATTATGTAGTATGCGCATACATTAATCTCAGAGCAACTTTTCTTGCCAGCTGTCATTTTATTCAGAATGCAACCAGAAAACATACGATGGGCTCTCCGCTTCATATTAATCCGTTTAAAAAGCATAGTAAATATGGGTCATTGCGTGCGCAGAAGAGATGAAGGCCATGATGTTTCCGCCGCTATCGATATTATCAGAACTGGTATCTTATGCAATAACTGGTCAGTAGTGCGTGTTAAATTAGTTCAAAGTTCCAGACCTCATCAGCAATTAAACACGTCATAATATCACCATGCTAAATACGCTAAAAATGAGACGAGGTTGCCTGATAAAAGATCTGCAAGGCTACAATTTCAATTAGAGCTGATGCTGAACAGTGGTGCGCTATGCACGCTAATACAGACATGCGACTCACAAATTTGTGCGTGAGCCAAGATGTGATAGAGTTTAGTATATTGTCAACAGTCAATTCAACCGATTAACTCACAGCTTTGGATATTGTGCTGCTCTATATTTGCCAGAATTACATCAGCCGGCCACTTGCCATAACGGCCAAAAATACTAGATGAATCGCTAATACATAACTACAAGAAGATAATATTCAACATTCATCTCAAATGTTTTCTGTGACGACATTAGGAAACGTTCATGCTCATCTGCAATGAAGAGACAAATATACGACCATGATAAATGAGATACATGCTGCATCGCACAATCCATACACTTCAAGCTGCAATTGTTGAAGTATATAAGAAAAAATAAACGAGGTGATAACCGGTAAAAAGCAGAAGCATGGAAATACGTCATTAAATATCTCGCAAGAAATAAGTAATAAGTTGTGTTTGGCTTGATGAGATGACTACAATAGACGGCTGATATATTACGGTCATTTATATGCGAGGAGCGACTCTTGTTATTCTCCTGCTCCGTATTTGATTGAGCAAAACTCGAAATCTCTTCTCATCTTATCACCACTATATGATAAATAAGATAGAATGTGCTCAACCTAGTGTACAGCGTTGGGATGTGATTAACTTTCATTGGTACCTTAGTTTACAACATAGAGGTTAATAGAGGAGTTATGGACACAGATGTAGAATGAAAGCTCTTCGTGAAGAAGCCGGTGGCACAACTGTCTCCCAAAAGATACTAAATACATAAACGAATTATGGAAAAACTCAGAAATAGGAATGCATTGTGCTACGTTTTGTTATTCATTCTGTCAAGACAGACAGGCTTTGGAGAATATAGAAGGAGTCAGTTAACAGCTAGATATAACGATAATATCAATTTCAGATTAACATTATTTCTCTGTTAAGTAACGAGCGTCTATTGCATGATTAATTGATGTGCTGGTACAAATGCTAATAGAAAATTAGTGACAGTGTCACGTTCTGTCGCCATATTTCAGCATGGTTTAACCTGCAGCAAGAGGTCGTGCATGATCCGTGTTAGTATCATCATATGTATGTGTCAATACAAAACATTCAGCCCTCACACTATTAAATGTTGAACATGGAAATGTCGTTCAATAGATAAAAGCTTTTGTAATAGCAGCTTTACATTGTTATATTGTTAAAAATGACACTTTTCAAAATTATGACGTAATTACAAGGACGCACGCCAGTATAATAAAACCAAATAACATCAATTACGACGGCCTAGTGTCGCTCCACCCACAGTACATTGGTCACTTGGTTTTATCACGTGGCTTGAGACCAAATAAGTTCATCTAAAGTTAATCATATCGTACTAATGTTAACAATGGACTTCTACGGCAACAACTGCAGTAGTGTGGATTCTGCATACAATTATTTGCTTGCTACTTACAGAAGTAAACTCAAAACTGCCAGTTTTCAAATCTGAAAAGTGAACTTCAATGATCTATGCAAGGCCAAATGTTAATCATCTACGTTAATGTCGGTACGTTGTATTGTTTTTACAGAGGCAAACTTATTTTGGAGTTTTCTTGTTATATTATATAGAGTAGTGATCATGTATCAGATTTGTTCCGCAATTGACATTAGTGTAGCATTCATTGACCTATTTCCTAACGTCACACACACACACACACACACACACACACACAGTATAAAGTAGGTAGATCAGAGTATGGTTTTAAGAACGATGTTAAATCGTTATGAACCAAACAATCAGTTGACTTTAAATTAAACCATAATGCTGCACATTTGCCTTTTTAATCGCAAACTATATGTGGTGATAACTATTATTTATGTTCTTTGTGTAGTAAATATGGTTTTACCGTAATGTCGACATTGGAAAAATGTCGAGGTCAGTTAATAACCTCTGCTCAAGTTAGAAGAGCAAACATGCAGATGGTCCAAAACTATAATATTAATTTGATTTTTGTCTCACAATAGCTTGATAAGAAGCATATGCAGAATGGTTTATTTGTTGTTATTCAATAAAAAAGTACATTTATTCGCAATTAATTTATATGTGCCTTTGTCTACTGAGAAAATAAATCACGATATAGTTGACAGTCATATTAGAAAAGTGAAATTAATCAGATTATGATGGTCAGTAAAATTGCAAGAAGAAATAAACTTTGTTTTATTTTACAATCCAATGGTCTTTGTATTCCTTCATGACAAGATTGATAAAGTACGCATTTGACATGTGTTAGATCACACGTGCAACTTGTGTGTCAGAGACTGCCACTCTCGCATCAGACTTTGTAGTCATGTACAAAATTGATACCGTATAAGTTGACCTGTAAGTATCGATATTGATAGGAGCGAAATGTGTCCGAATAGATGCAAATAAAGTTTACTATTAAATTGAAAAGTCTATGCAAATGAAAAATGGTGTCAAATATTAACAGTGCATGAATTGAAAGCAAAAAGAAGACCTGGCTTTGATGTTTACGTGAATGAGTTGCTACTGAAATCATTATTCCTGAATATTACATGTACAGAGGCCAGTAAATAAATCACATGTGTCCTGTCTATACAGATATCACTTTCTTGGATAAGGTTTTAAATGAAAGCAAAAGAAGTGACGAGGGATGTTTTTTTCCCCAAGCATGCGCTCTTTATCAGTGGGTAGTGAATATTTTATCAAGTTAAATCAAGGACTCGTCATTTAAATATTCAGTAAACTGAAGAAAACTTGCCACTTAAAAATATACATTCATATGTTATTGACACTGGCATTTTTACACCTCCAAAACTTACTTTGGTATTTATATTTATTACACAGAATCTTACCCGTGTTATTTCCTATAGCCCGACCCTACTCTATATCTGCAATATTGACAATACAGGTGTTTAAGTATGCTTTTTAAATGGTGTCGTACGATGATAAATGTTGTTTAGCAACGTTCTGCAGAGTACTCAAGTAATCTACTCTACTTAAACGATATTTATCCTTTTTGGTCCCTTATCCCCATTAAAACTTGCTAAACGCATACTAGTCAAGGGAAGGATCAATACTCAAATACATATTTAGTTTCTACGATTTGAGACGTATATGTGTACATAGTTAACTATTTCTATACTTAATGATAGACCGGCAGACAGAAAAACATATAGGCAAATATATAGACATACATCCAGACAGATATGGCCATTTTAGAAATCTAAGGTATGACTAGTCTAGGGTTTGAACCACGACAGCCCGACCCTCCGTATCCCGTATCTGAGGCTGATGTTCTAACAGCTTAGGTCACATAAGCAGTAATACATAAGTATAAAAAATACCATATGACGATCTCTGTATCGTCGTATTGATCAATGCATGGTGTTTTATTCGAAAGCCTATGTAAATATCTAGTGAAATCGGCCATATTCAAACGTTAATGTGGAAATCGAACTCTTACGGACCTAGTCTTTGGCGTATCACCCATAACCTCTTATCCGAGAACGACAAAAGAGAAGAAAGAATCGTCCCTATGGAACATATTATAGAGATGAATTAGTATTGACACATTATGCATGCATACCTATATTCCTCATCTATCTTTATCCTTGCCGCTTTTATGTTACTTCCATAAGGTTTCCAGATGATCACCGGATCTACAATTATTGGAATAATACATACGTCAAACAAACCTTTAATATAAATTTAAAATAAATGATACTTGAATCATTGCCACACTCGCTCTCAGATTTGCTTCCATCATTCACCAATTAATGCAAAACCATTGCACAAGCGTAAGCTACCTGTCAGAAGAGTCGCCACTAGCATTTGTATTATGTTTTTATCATTTTGTACGCCGATAGTTTACGTCTTTTTTAATAACAATTTGTAGCAGTCTTGAATTCCAATCAGTTGTAATGATATTTGACTAATTAAACAGATACCATCAGGTTTACTAATCAAAACATATCGTTAAGCTCCGATCGGCGTGGCAATGATATCATTCAGATCACTCTTTGTCCATATAAGTTTCATTTACGCCCGTCTCAGTTCTTCCCCGGTCAATCTTGCACGTGGTCGCTTAATTTATATTTTTTTACGTCATCACTCGTACTTAGCCAATCTCAGCTTACTAATTTATTTGCTGGCTGAATCTAATTTGCGATTTGTTAGGCCACATTAGGCCTGTTAATTTTGATGATGGTTACATTTCTGTTAGACTTATATATATATATATATATATATATATATATATATATATATATATATATATATATATATATATATATATATCTTCCATTAAAATATATTTATTGTAAATAAATTTGTATCATTGTTCAAAAATATTTTTCAGAATTATTATATCAGCTGAGAATTTAAGGTATTATGCATAACACGATACGAGTAAACCAATTTATGTCTTTTGAAGGAGGCCATATCCAGTTGGCTAAATTGCTTAGTTTCTGATACAAAATGCTTACATCCGTGAGAAGTTCAATAATCGTACGTTTCTTGGAAGCAATACATTTAGTGCTCGTATGAAATAATATCAAACTTCAGTTTAATCCAAACTTACTGAAACTGTCTTCAGTCACATTCAAAGTGTTTACACACACATACATGTATGTATGTATGTATGTATGTATGTATGTATGTATGTATGTGTGTGTGTGTGTGTGTGTGTGTGTGTGTGTGTGTGTGTGTGTGTAAAACAGCAATGAAGTTTTAAAACGTGGTACAAGGCTAGTATCGTCCATGTTTCCAATGGAATGAGTGCTTTGCGCAATTGTTTGGTGCAAAACCTTTAATCGACAAACTTTCATACAATAACGTTTTCAAATAAGAAGTTGAATCATATTCATGAAATGTTTAATAATGCAATTATCGATAAGTCGCGATGAATTTACAATCATAGTGATTACAGCAAATGATAGGGGCCGAAAAGTCAAGACCTTTTAACTATTACCGCTTTGCTTGGACTATTTTACAATGTTTCCTGTTCCATAAAGAGACGTAAAGAAAAAATACCTGATTACATTACTACCGAACAACAGTTTAAGGAATACATATATATTGCAGCTTGCAATGAAACGCAACTTGTAGAATTTACATTTGTACCTTTCAGGGGAAGATTGCTTAATAAAATATTGTAAAATGATACAAAATACTATTTTACATATCTATGATAAAAGTGAAGCTAATATAATATCAATATCTGCAGTATTAATAATCTTCAAACGGACATGAACAAACAAATGAACGAAAGGCAACTGCTGACGACGACGGCGACAACATAGATATTGAAACACAGCAGATATAGCCAGATACGTACGTTGCATTACAATCTCAACGTAATCATCAACAGAAAGAATTTAGAGTTTATGAGAAAGATAACGATGAAGATATTGCATTTTTGTAACTACACCTTTAGTGAAGAAGTTTGTGGACAGACATCCGTTTATGATTGTCTTTCATCACACAGAGTAGGAATTATATTTGGAATATGTCCATAGAAAGATAGTGAACTTAACATACTGTTACTTGTGAACGAAACTACCATTGAATCTATGAAAACATGCTAATATCAATTTCTGATTTAGGAAAGTGTAAAGTGTGGAAGTCTCACGAACTCTTTAACATAAGCAATATGCTGCAACTGAAAAGCTATAACTGATAATATAATATAGACAGTTACAAACGTCCTTATAATATTCGGGTAGTACAAGGAAGCAATGATTTAAAAATTGTATGAAATCTGTAATCGTACTGTTAAAATAGAATAGTAATGAATTACGGTTCATCACATTTTTATATGCGTTTTAGCTGAAAACACAAACAAAATTGGAACTTAACCTAATTAGTTAATGAAAAGAATATAAAACGTGTCAGATCAAGAAATAAACTAAATAGTATTGGTGAATTATATAACAATAATGAACACTCAGTAATCTTATAGTTGAACGATAGAAAACGAAAATTATAAATAGGTCGATAATCGTAATAAAAGTATAATACATTCGATGTTGATGATGGCAATGATAAGCAAAGAGCAAATACATTTGTATTTAAAGTTCGTCATACATCAATACAAATGTCAGGTTTACTTTAAGATATAAGAAACCTAAAGTATTAAATACATTACATATCCAAAGGCTTGCTTGATGATTGGAAGATAATAAAGATCTTTATTAGTCGAGACAAATATAGAACGAGCTCTGGCAGGAAGAAATAGACACGATACAAACAGTGGGAACACACCTAGAGACACTATTGTATTCGATAAAGCAGACCAAATAAACATGGTTATATAACTGTAAAATTAAGACAGCAACATTTGGTCAGTCATTAGTTTAATAATTTGCATGAAGTGTTTCTCTAAATTCTTCTAAAATCAGTTGTAGTTTTAATGGATTGTAGCGTTTAAATTGACTATTATCTCTTTGAGTGAAGCATGAGTTAAACTATAGAGAATCCAAACGTACTTATCTTAGAAAGATTAAAATATAATATGGAGAAAATATAATTCCCCATAAACAGGAGAAAGAATAAACACAGGGAGATAAATTAGTAAACCGTTATATTACACGAAATTCAAATAGTGCAAAACCAGAACAATATTCACAAGCTTTTCATTTCATTGTACGAAAAGTGAAATATAGTATGATCACTAAAGGATACTGTACTCACGAGAATGATTCATATTAAACTCAACTATGTTTACTTACTGAGTATAAAACTGACATTAAGAGTGAATTCAGATCAATTAAACAGTAAACATTAAATTGTGTGGTTACTAAAAGATTAAATGATTTGAATTCAAGTCTTGGATATTGCAACAGATCAAGTGGATGACGATGAAGATTCTTGTTAGAAGCTATATCTTCTCTTAAATGAGTTTCGTTTTCGCGCTTGTGTGTTTTTTTCCGTCTATATTTTCAATATATAGACGAGTACTGCTTTTCTTTTAACTGTTTTTCTCATTCATATGTTGTTTGTTTTTGTTTGGTTTTTAGGGTTTAACGCCATTTTTCAGCACATGATAGGCTATACATGGCGGCCAGTATTATTGGTGGAGGGAAAACCCGGAAAGAACCACCGAACCACGAGAAGCTACTAGCAATCTTTCTCACACAACTACATTAGCCGCGTCTTAGACTCGAACCCACGCAGACAGAGGTGAGATGGCAGTGATCCGTAACGGACAGAGCTTTATCCGTAACGGACACACTCGGCCCCTTCTCATTCTTAAACAAAATATTTAATATAATGAAGTCTCCTATACATGGAATCATGTACATTAATAACGTTACTAGAGTGAAAATCCTTATATTATGTTCTCTCGGAATCTAATTTTTAACTTTATGTGATTTTTATTATGCTGTTTTATATCCTTTTTATTAATATAGCGGAGTGCAACGCATGGGAGCATACTAAGCAGGGAACCAGACTAATGTTAATGCTGCAAGATTACCGCATTTTAGCAGTTAGGATACATCGTTTAAGCATTAGTTTGACTAAATCTGTGGCACTGAATGACAGAACCGCACTGAGATTTTCTTTTCGCTATTTGTTTCTTTTTCTTTTAGATAGGAGTTAGTAAAAGTGCAGTTTTAATTCTGACAATATAGCTTTAATTGGAACTGCGACATATCTTTATTTGCTGATCACCCTTTGAAATTCATTTTTGTCGCAAATATTTCTTCAAAGTCTATTAAAACTTCCCAAAGAATACATTATCAGTATAGACTCCATCCGCAAGAGCATTATAGTCATCTAATGACGTATTCGTCAACGGCAATTGCTCTCACACTTATTGGACAAGATTTGCTTTGCGGTAGGGAATGTAACTATAATTTGCCAGTCCACTACGAAATTTATATCGCGGTTCTCAGTTCTTATCTTTTTTCCAAATCAAAACATTTTTGGACGGCTACCGAAATATGCAAAACTCATATGTCGCCATTTTGATGCAGGTCTATGCAGGTCTATAATCAAACTATATACTCTGTATGCAGAAATTCCTGAAACAAAAACAGCTATCTATACCATGGTGGTTTGTATTTTCCACACTAATCCTAATCTGACAATTTGTGTTCTGGAAGAAGGTTTGTAGGAATGGCATATCTACCAGACGTCTTATAAGGTTTGCAAATCAGCATGTATCAGTGATGCCGATCATCATGTTAGCCATATGATTAATGCCATTCTTCATATTCCAGAGAGACATTAACTTATTCTCGTACTGTAAATATCATTACTATCATTTTACAATTCACAGTCATCCTGTGCAGGCTTTATATAAAAAATCCAGTCTAGTATTAGTATGATTCGTGTACCATAATGTATATGGTTAGTCAGTTTCTAAATTATCACGAACATCTGCATCTCTTTTGCAACGTCACTGGAACACAAACACTAGCAGCTTTGATTTTCCTCCCTTATTGTATTGTCATGAACAATGTATTACTTATGGAACTACAGCTTTGGTCGGCGATTTTTAATTAAAAATTCTAGAATGTGTCGGTCTGATTAATATCATCCTAGGTTACTTCTCATTTACGTATAACACCATCGCTGACATGTATTATAGTTCTGGGGACGGGTCAGCAAATACCAAATTGATGATATACACTTGCTGAAGACTTTAACACCAAGTACCAAGGGTAGGATCTTAAGATCATACCGAGCTCCAACTAAAAACAAACGAAACATTTTTAATGACCTTAACCTCTGATAGGAAAGTAGGAATCGGCTGGGTACATAATATAGCACGTTTCGTGTCGTCTAAAATATACTTAAAACTACATGTATTCAATAATCGTAGTCTAAAATATACTTAAAACTACATGTATTCAATAATCGTAGTCTAGAATATACTTAAAACTACATGTATTCAATAATCGTAGTCTAAAAAATACTTAAAACTACATGTATTCAATAATCGTAGTCTAAAATATACTTAAAACTACATGTATTCAATAATCGTAGTCTAAAATATACTTAAAACTACATGTATTCAATAATCGTAGTCTAGAATATACTTAAAACTACATGTATTCAATAATCGTAGTCTAAAAAATACTTAAAACTACATGTATTCAATAATCGTAGTCTAAAATATACTTAAAACTACATGTATTCAATAATCGTAGTCTAAAATATACTTAAAACTACATGTATTCACGGAAGAGGCAAAATCAACGAGAATGGCCAGCGACTGCTGGAGATGTGCTGCACTCACAGCTTATGTGTAACCAACACCTTCTTCAAATGCAAGGAGATTCACCAGGTATCATGGAGACACCCACGTTCCCGCCACTGGCACCAGCTAGATCTAGTCATCACCAGGCGCGCGGAACTAGCCAGCGTCCTTCTCACCCGCAGCTACCACAATGCCGACTGCGACACGGACCACTCCCTTGTGGCCAGCAAGGTGCGAATAATACCCAAGAAACTGCACCACGCCAAGAAGAATGGTCGCCCACGCATCAACACCTGCTGTGCAAGCAATCCAGAGAAGACACAGCAGTTCATCTGCAAACTTCACGAGGCTCTCACCAAAGAGACACCTGATGACACCATCGACTCCAAGTGGTCAAACCTCCGAGACGCTGTGTACAACTCAGCCATTGCTGCCTATGGGAAGAAAGAGCACAAAAACACAGACTGGTATGAAGCCAGCTGGGAGGAGATGGAACCCGTGACTGAGGCGAAGAGGAAAGCCCTCCTGGCTTACAAGGCTGCGCCTAGCCTTGGTACATTACAGGCCCTCAGGACTGCCAGGAAAAATGCCCAGCAGACCGCCCGTCACTGCGCCAACACTTACTGGCTGAACCTCTGCACCAGCATACAGATAGATGCCGAAACCGGGGATGCAAGGGGCATGTACGAGGGTATCAAGAAGGCAACAGGCCCACCCACCTCCAAGATCGCCCCACTCAAGTCCAAGACTGGCGAAGTCATCAAAGACCAAGGCAAACAGCTGCAGCGCTTGGTTGAGCACTATCTGGAGCTGTATGCAACCCAAAACGTCGTCACGGACACCGCCCTAGACGCCATTCCAGACCTGCCAGTCTTGGAGGAACTAGACACACCACCCAACCTGGAAGAGCTTAGCAAAGCCATCGACTACCTCGCTTGTGGGAAGGCCCCTGGGAGTGACGGCATTCCGTCTGAATTCCTAAAGATAGGGAAACCAGCACTAATCCAGCCTCTACACGAACTCCTCTGCCTCTGCTGGGGACAAGGACACATCCCCCAGGACATGCGAGATGCAAACATTGTCACTCTATACAAGAACAAAGGAGACCGCAGTGACTGCAACAACTACCGGGGCATCTCTCTTCTCAGTATTGTTGGAAAGGCGTTCGCCCGTGTCGTCCTGGCGCGCTTGCAGACCCTAGCATCCCGAGTCTACCCTGAGTCCCAGTGTAGCTTCCGAGCAGGCAGGTCAACTGTAGACATGATCTTCTCACTACGACAGCTGCAGGAGAAGTTTCGTGAGCAGCAGACGCCCCTCTACATTGCCTTCATAGACCTGACCAAGGCATTTGACCTGGTCAGCCGGAGCGGACTCTTCAGGATCCTTAAGAAGATAGGCTGCCCCCACGACTGCTCGCTATCATAACATCGTTCCACGAGAACATGCACAGCACAGTGTGCTTCAACGGCGCAACATCAGAGGCCTTCCCAGTCAGCAGCGGAGTGAAGCAAGGCTGTGTCCTTGCGCCAACTCTCTTTGCCATCTTCTTTTCCATTCTCCTCCAGTACGCCTTCAAGGACTGCAGCGAGGGTGTGTATATACACACTAGGACTGACAGAAAGCTGTTTAACATCGCCCGTCTCCGTGCAAAGACTAAAGTTACAAAGGTTCTCATCCGTGAATTGCTCTTCGCCGACGATGCAGCCTTGACATCACACACGGCAGATGGACTGCAGCAGCTAGTATGCCGCCACTCCCACGCCTGCAAGGAGTTCGGACTGACCATCAGTCTGATGAAGACGAATGTAATGGTGCAGGACGCATACTCCTCTCCCACCATCGCCATTGATGGGTACAACCTGGAAGTTGTTGAGGCCTATACATACCTTGGGTCCACCATCTCCAACTCGCTCTCCGATGATACTGATGTAAATGGCCGGAATGCCAAGGCATCGGCAGTTATGGCGAGACTAAACCAGAGGGTCTGGGACAATCACAACGTCACGGAGAAGACCAAACTGTGCGTCTACCAGGCATGCGTGCTCAGCACACTCCTTTACAGCAGCGAGGCATGGAACACCTATGCGAGTCACGTGAGGAAACTCAACAGCTTCCACCTGAGATGCTTGCGGCGCATTCTGCGTATCCAGTGGCAGGACAAAGTTCCCAACACAGAGGTTCTGAAACGCACCGGCATGAACAGCATGTTCTCCATTCTCAGAGAGAGGCGCCTTCGCTGGCTAGGCCATGTTAGGAGAATGGACCCAGGCCGCATACCCAAGGACCTGCTGTACGGCGAGCTAGTAGAAGGTGCACGAACGACTGGAAGGCCACGTCTGCGATACAAACATGTCTACAAAAAGGACATGAAGACAGCCAACATCAACATAAACAATTGGGAGAGCTGTGCTGACGACCGCTCCGCGTGGCGTCTTGCTGTCAGACAGGGCACTCAGAAAGCTGAGGAGATGAGAAACACAAACCTCGCTGCAAAGAGAGCCAGGAGGAAGGCGAACCAAAAACATCCTCAGCAAGCATCAGCGTACACCTGCAGCAAGTGCAACAGAGACTGTCACTCAAGGGTCGGACTCTTCAGCCACTAGCGAAGGTGCAGATAGGACACCCAAATCGGAAGCTACACCATCGTCTCTCGAAGATGCCGACGACGATTCAATAATCATAGTCTAAAATATACTTAAAACTACATGTATTCAATAATTGTAGTCTAAAATATACTTAAAACTACATGTGTTCAATAATCGTAGTCTAAAATATACTTAAAACTACATGTATTCAATAATCGTAGTCTAAAATATACTTAAAACTACATGTATTCAATAATCGTAGTCTAAAATATACATAAAACTACATGTATTCAATAATCGTAGTCTAAAATATACTTAAAACTACATGTATTCAATAATCGTAGTCTAAAATATACTTAAAACTACATGTATTCAATAATCGAAGTAACACATTAATATTAGTTTTCAATATAACAAAGACATGAAGAATGTATTTTATTTGGTAGACCATGGAAAATGTATTATCCGAAGATAGCAGCAGCGTATACACTCATGGGCGAAAGACGACAATGATAGTGGCGTAATAGTTCGCGCCGAATGTCTAAATAAGGGTATAAAGCTACCGTAGAATTGGTAAAACTTTGGCAGTCACACGTACCATTATTATGAAACCGGTACAGTCAAGTTACTTGTTATCGACTTAAAGACATATACAGTAGAGCACGATACAGTCAATTAACATATTATGAAATTAAGGCCATAGATAGTAGAAAAAGGTATAGTCAAGTTATCTGGTATGCAAATTGAGCCATGTACAGTATCAACCAGTACCGTAAAGTCACTTATTACGAAATCAACGACATATACAGTAGATAACTGCAGTTTTAGTAATCAAATAATGTTATATACAGTAGAAAACGTCACAGTCAAGTTATGTATCATGCAAATAACGCCACATACAGTAGACAACAGCACAGTCAAATTATTTTGTACGACATTTATGTGATATACAGTATAAAAAGCACAGTCAAGTCATTTAGTACGAAAATTACGCCATATACAGTAGCAGACGGCACAATCAAATTACATATATCAATTTACAGCAAGATAATCAATGTGGCTGTTACAGGGTATCCTTACGTTATTGGAAAGCTAGTCAAAAGGTGATTTAACATTTTCGGTAATGTTTTGATCAACCCAAAGCTTGATTGTGTTTAAAATGTACTTTTGAAAATACAATTTAACAATGCCAGGCATAAGCTCTTATCTGACTCGGTCTTGAAAACCCTACCATGTCAAATGTGTCAATAACTAATGCAATGATGCTTTCGTAAAGGATGGCTTGAAATGCAGAGAAAATGAACCTCAAAAGGAACTTTGATCCTGTGGGATACAGTATACATATAAACCTTTGTCACAGGCACAATACATATGTCAACGTTCATATAGATCTATGTCAGAGGCACACGCAAACAAACTACTAAGAACACAGAGGAAAAGGTAAAACGATTCTCAGAAACGACATAAAACATAAACGTCAATAAGAGATTGCTGATATAAGAAAAAGCACATTTAAGGAAAGAAACGTCTAGTTTTTACAAATCCGGATTTTTGAGCATTGCATACGAAACCAAAACAACACATTAACACATACTATGCACTGCTATAGATTTTTTGTAGTTTCATGTTTGTTCGGGTTTTATTGTGTCTGTTCTTGTCTTCTGAAAGTCGTACGTAAACGTGAGCCCATGCCACAGACCATAAGGTTGCAACGTTTGGAGATAAAGGATAAAATTATTGCCAAGTTAAAATTTTACAGTTATCTTTTCCTTAACCTCTGCGAAAGTGAACACTCATTTCTGTTCTGAAAATGAATAATGTTAGAAGTAAGAAAAAGGATTTCTCATTATAGATAAGGATTTATTTTCTTTTTTATTTGTAGAATTCACAGAGCTGCAAACCCGCGATAGCTCTGTGTATTAGAAGGTCTGATCCTGGAAATGTATATTGCATTAGTTTCTCAAATTGCCAAAATACATGTATTTAAACGTCAAAAAATCAAATGACTATTGAATAATGATATTAATTTGATATAGACAGATGTTAGACATTGTATAATTATCATGTTTAGCAAGGTGCAGTTTTGAATCAGATGCTTAAAAATGCTGAAACTAACAATGCCGTACGTTCTCTTATTGTGAGAATGTTTTAAAGCGGAATAGTGGTTTAGCTGAAAATCACCAACACATGTAAATAGTAAATTTTGAATACAAAAACCCGTTCAACAATTGAAAGATTAAGGCTCATAACTACACGGTTGTAAACAACAACATCAGCCAATTATGTGCATTTAATACAAGTTTTAGATTAGAACAGTATAACTTACAGATTTGGTTTCTTTAGAAAAATGATAGCAGAAGGTAGTGAAATTAGTGTTAATAAAAACAGTTTTTATCTATATGATTGCTTTTGTTGTAATATCTAGTGTGGTGGTAATAAATATTCTTAGTGATGGTTGTTGCGGAAATTGGACATATTTTGAGGTATTGAAATCACTGTCAGCGATATGTGTGTGTGCTTGTGTGTGATGTGTTGGATGTGTTGAGGGAAGTGGGTTAGGGTTAGGGTTAGGGTTGTGTGATGTGATGGATGTGTTGAGGGAAGTGGGTGGGTGGGTGGGTATGTTTGCCTACTTAATATAAAATTTCCACATTGTTTCGAGTACCATGCCTGATTTTATATTTAAAAAATACAGAATTTGCTTATTTAGTCTCAAAGACGACTGATATGAGAATGAATGCAATGTAATCTAATTTAAAAAGAAATTTCACATAGAAATTAAATTTACAAGAACAGCAAAACCAAGTTGTTTCATAGTGATACTTGTAAATGAACAAGGGTAACAGTACAATGATGTGTCTATTCCTAATAAAAACTATCTAGGGTTCGCAAAGTTATATTTTTTTTATATAATCTTTGGTCATGTGCACGTTTTCAATCCACAACAGTCGTTCTAAAGCGTAACTTGGTTTAGGAGCTTGAGGTTTACTTAATTTTGCTAAGTTTAGAGAACATTAGTATGCGGGGTGAGTAGGTGAGTGAGTAGGTGAGTGAGTAGGTGAGTGGCACAGTAGTGAACTAAACTATATTAATAAAAGGAAGCTTGCTTAAGATGGATATAACTATTTTAAATACTTGAAGTGCACGCAGCCAAATAAGAATCCCAGTATAACGAAAATTTTGCCAAGAATTCTTCATGCTATTAAGGTATCAGCTGCCGCAATACTGACAGTGGCAGTTAATACTGGATGCACCATATATATATATATATATATATATATATATATATATATATATATATATATATATATATATATATATTAGTTTCAAAATGTTAAACGCAGTTGTACAGAATATAGAATTACGCAATTTAATAACTTACTTTGTATTATGGTTGTGAGATTTTTGCAGCTCTACCGCTTCAGTAATGTGCAAAAACTGAAGGATATGGGAACACCGTAACATCTTAGATCATCATCTTGTGGCAAACAGAAAGAAACTCTTATCTGTATGCGAAACATCGGTATCTGATATCTTTCGGGGCCTCGAGTGCTAAAGTGGTCTATAGCGCTTACCGTTACGGATCACTGCCATCTCACCTCTGCGTTGGTTCCTTTTGTTTGTATGTGAGAAATCTTGCCAGTAGCTTCTCGTGGGTTGGTAGTTCTGTCTGGGTTATTCATTAGTTCTTCCTCCACATGACATTACAAAAGAAAATCGTATGGCCTTTCAGGAATATGTCTGCATAAGAATGCTATATATAAAAATTAATAGTCATACAGAACACAGTAGCAGGCAGCATACCATAATTAATTTCCTTCTCCTCATTGTACATTTACTGCTATAACTGATATAACGTTTTAACTTTCTGCACACACTGCGTCACCTTTGAGCATAAGTTTCTAAATGTGTAATTAAGGACGGACATGCAGAGCTGGCATCATTGACGATCTATATCATGTTTTAAACTTTGAGGTATACCATTGCATCAACAACATAGCATGTATTATTGTGTAATAATTCAGCTATTACATCTACTATTTTTTCCAGAATGTTACCGATCTGGTGGCCAATTAGTTAGAACGTGCTCCTCTGAAGCGGGAGGTCGTGGGTTCGATCCCCGGCTGAGTCATTCCAAAAGCTTTTAAAAATGGTACTAACAATTGCCAGGCTAGCTTCTTAGTATTAAGAGGTTAGTGTTAGGACTGGTCGGTCTGGTGTCAGGACAATGTGATTCGGCGAGACATCATGATACATGTCTGCGGGATGATGCCCAAGAGCTAGACAACACTATAAACGGTCACACTGCATATATCGTAGCAATATGACTGACAAATTATTAAACCTACATTGAAAACTTAAAAATTTAAATCTTTTGGAATATTTTTGGCAATACGAACATGATAGGGAATTAAGTGTCGCGAGCACACACACACACACACACACACACACACATATATATATATATATATATAATGTATGTATGTAGAAAACCCAATGTTATAAGTTATTTATATTCAAAGTGGGTTTTTTTTAATTTTGTTATTTATATTCATTTGTACTTGAAATTTTATTTCCTAATTCATTTGTCTTGATTAACGATGTGTTACTTTGATACCTTTATTTCAACCCTGGACGATTAGCTTTAAATCTTGCGAGGATTTGACAATGTATTATAATTAAAGCAAAATAATTAATTGAACATACTGTTTTTATTTATTTTGACATACTGCAATATATTTATATATATATATATATATATATATATATATATATATATATATATATATATCCTGTTAATACATTGTAGGTTCAAACGTTAGGAGTGAAAATATTATTGCAAAATAAAATGAAACGAATTCGTGTCAAAATGTGGCACCTTCCAATATCCTCGACGCAATATGAGCCAAAATAAATAACAAAATTCCTTAATATGGAACCACTTTCATTCCGTAGTTATATGGTTGATTTTGTTTCGTAATACAGTTCAAGACGTTATGTTAGAAAATTCAGTTGGGATAGGAGAAATATTCAATGGAAATTAGTATAAAGATATACATGACGATCAAGTACTTTGCCAGTTTCTGTTTCATGCTTATTTCTTGTATTCATTATGAAGTTACAACATCCAACGGTTTATACTGTACTGATTCAGTCTGGCTCTCACATGCATTTGGAACTAGTGAGAAATACAAGAGCCACTGCCATTGTGTGCTGATCCAATCACAAATATTTCCACTTGACTGTTTAAAATATCTGATAAATGAATAATTAATCAATTTAAGCATGAAATCGTTACTCTTTACAACACACCGTATAAACTAGAACACTAAATAAGTCTCTCTCTCTCTCTCTCTCTCTCTCTCTACATATATATATATATATATATATATATATATATATATATATATATATATAAATGGTAATGGAATAATGATAGTTATTTATTTGGTTATAACAGAAAGACACTAAATATAAATTAAGTTGCACTAAATTCTAAATTAGTATTAGTAGCTACATAATATATTAAATGTAGGGATACTCTTGTGTCTAAAGTGACATCCTTTTACTGAGCTATTGATTATATTCAGTTTTATGCTTTGATTGCTTAATATATATATATATATATATATATATATAATGTAGATCTAACATCAGCAACACATCGCTGTTCATGTTTATATTCCATCACACAAAAAATTGGATCTGATTTTCACTAAGTATCATGCCAGTTATTTAAGTTTAACGTAGCCTTACATTACAATTGATTATAAATGAACACCCATTCTATACAGTCCATATGTTGACTCGAACTTGTCCATATGTATAAGGTTAAGAAGTATATCATTCTCAATTCACTTCACCGTTTCACTGACCTACATAATGCTATCTGGCACTCCCCGCAAAGGTGGATTGACTATGTAGCAAGGAATTTTACGTGAAATGTTTAAATCAAATTTGCAATGTAAATGACAACACAATGCTATAAAATCATAACTATAAATATAAACATAATTTTTGGTATCTTACAAACATTTTTATTTCAATTGTCATAGATAAGTGAGAACTGCGCAAACGAACTACAGGAGGGTTCTGTTATATGTGAGCACTGGGAAAAACTAATGACATGAAACGCACAGAAACGCAGAGGGTTCGAACGGAAAAAAACAAGTTAAGTAACCTCACTACTTTACTATCAAGAAGTTTATTTTCATTGCTAACAGTTCTACCAACTAATGTGCTTGCCGAAACAATCCACCAACATAAATGACGTTTTGGTTTATATAGTCTCAAATTAATGACAAGGGCATGACAAATTTTATTAATCATCGCATTCATTTCATAACCATAATTTAAAACCATCTCTAAACCAAAACTAGTCTTGACATAAAATATAACTATTTTAACTGGTAGTGACATTTACCATGCAACACACGCGTATTAAAACTGCAGTTCGCCCTTGAGATAATCTCCTAACATGTGCCAACTACATGCATTTGTTTGACCTCAAAAGTTATAGGAGCGGTCCAGTCAGTTTTAACATCCATGCGTTCTCAAGCGTCAGATAATATATGGGGCTACTAGAGTAAGCGCAAAGAGGAAATGTATGTCTCTAGGTTTACATTTTGAAATTCTCATACCCTCGTGCATTTATGTACTTTTTGTTTAGTAATAGCACTAAAAACTTTGTAAAAAAAATTTCGCCTTTCCAAACGGTGTCGTTCCACTTTCGTTGAGAATTTAATTCAATGTGATTACACATCATGATATATCAAAGTTTTTGTTTATTAAGGTACTTTATTCAGTAACACTATTATTTATATGCTATTTAGTGATAAGTGATCAAGAAACCAGCTCAACAACTTATCTAATATACATGCTAATCACTTTGATGAATTGCCGCATCATTAATATTTCATTACTCATATGTTGTTTTCTCCATATTGCTATATTTAGCTTAATGTTACTTGAAAATAGTCTTAAAACATTACAATGGTGGCCAGATTCAGTCTCCCCTCCCTCACCCACCACACTTTATTTCTCTCTTTCTCTCCACTAATCTTCTCAAGCACGCCACTGATAAAAGATTTGAGTGTTCGTGTGGCTTGGAAAGTTCATTATAAACCCAACCTAATTTCGTCTGAAATCCCAATCTCAATAGACAAGTCTCACAACGGCCGAGAGCCAAGTTAACGCGAGTTTGTTTCTTTCTGATAGTGTGTATGCATGTATTAAATGCAGTTGTATACCTCCATATCCTACTTATGTATAGTGTTGAATGTGAATAGCATTCTGCAAGGAATGTTTTGAAATTGAATGAAAAATGAAAATAATAAGTAATGATCGGAGGATATATGCATTCTTAGAACTGGATATTATGCTCTTGATATCGTCCCATGGCTGACAAATTTGTTTTATTTGCACGTGTTTAGTTTTGCCTACTGATTTAGACTATCATTTTCTAGTGAATCATTTATGCTTGTATATTCTCATGTGTATTTGATATGCATTATATTCGTGTTTATGTTTTTTTTTTTGGTCGCTGTGCTAGGTCTTTAAGAATGTATATTCTACCGTTAAACTCAAACGTTTATAATGTGTAGATTATTGTATGTGTCCGTGAAAGTCCACTTTTCGTACTTACACCCTGCATTAATTCTTTGATGTTTCATATTGTATTGATTTTAGTCTATAAAATACACGTAGCTCACAAAGCTAGTGTTTGTTATTATTTTGCACATACACCAATCGTAAATACAGCTTCTAAACTTTGTCATTAAGTCCGGCTATGGTTTTTCCAAGGTCAACAATTAAAGCTAGTTTGACATTCGTCACGAACGTAGCGTAAACGTAGATTAGATTTTATTTTTATTAAATCAAATTACCTGCAAATAGTGCATACACCAAGATGCAGTTTGAGAAATGTCTTGTGTTTACCACGATATTTCGATTTTTTTATATTAATTTTTAAGGAAGAGTACATCAACTAGTGTGAAATAAAGAGAGTGAAGCTATATAGAAATACACATTTAAATAAAAAAAAGCGATTGTCAATATATAACGCATGGTGTTAATTGGAAATTTGTTGGATCAACATGAGTGCACAGTGAACATATTCATATCAATTGACATTGTAAACTATAAAAAGTATGTAACAACTGCCAGTCCTCATTACAATAACATTTCCTTCCGAAAGTACAAAAGTAGAAGTATGTATTGATTATTGTCATTACTATGTATCACACTATTTTGGCCTCAAATTTGGCATTACCTTTTGGTCAGAAGTGACAAATCTGATCCATCGGATAATTATGCATAAATCGTCAGTGGTTATGGCAAAGACATCCACCACTGTGATACAATAACGTTAAAGTATTTGGAACTTTATCAACGACAAGGCTTAATAGTATTCCAACTGGGGACCATACACGAACACACTAAATTGTGCGTCGAGACCTGGTCTGAGATGGATCAGGACTAATTAAACCAGTGGCTCAGTAGCGAAAACTGAGTTATGAGCATTGTCCAGTGTGTCTAGCAGATGAATCAAATACTTACAATCATTACTTAGCTCCTATAAAGTGCTAATAACATGTACCCCTAACAATCACGTTTGTTTTAATATTTTGATAAAGTTATTTCCGCACAAACCTCTCAACTCTGCTTTAAGTCTTGTGCGATCGTTAAATTCGAATGGCTACGATGTGTCTGATATGTTCAAAAATTTTGTATCAGAATGTCTCTCGGGTAAATCGAAACAGCATTTAGCATACACATCAAGTCTATCACGACAAATACATAAATTTGGAGATTCGAATGTGCCATAATGCCTACATTGAGCCATGTTAAAATCTTGAGTATCCCAGTCCATCCTTAGTGGGGTTTAATCGATCAGAAATATGGCCAATACAGAAACAGCCACACGACAAACAGTCTGCCACAGATGCAGACACGAGAGCCACAAGGAATTGCTTTGAATAAATATGCTGCAAAACTAGCCATGGAGACCATTTATTTTATCCTGCGCTAGAGACTGGCTTCCTGGAGACACGTGTAGATCCAACGCGACACAAAAGAGAGAACCAAAAGCGTAAATAACGAAATTTTTAGTAACCATAGGTTAAATAAATAATTTCAGCAAGTACTACGCCCGTGTGGCTTAAACGGAGAGCATGCTTTCTATATATAATGTTTCAGTTTAGAGAGTCATTACACATCAAGCTTTACTACAGTTCAAAGTCTTGACGCCTATGAAACCTTCCAAACACAGAGTGATGCCGATTTCAAGCAGTCATTGTGACAGTTTGGCAAGTAAGAACCCAACTACTGCTAAATAGCACTTGAATTCAGCTCACGAAAATTGCAACGGCAACAAAAATGATTCAGTAACCGAGAAAGGATTTTACGCCAGAACTGAGTGCCGAACTGGAATAAAAAAATTATGCTGAGAGATCTAAAACAAATTTAATACTCAACACCCAATTCAAGTTTGAAAGGATTAATAAATCTTGAATTTACAACTTGTTTTAAGTTCCCAGACCTTTAGGACACATGCTTATTCTCTATAAAAAGTATTCCGTATGCCTCTGAAACCTAAGAAACACAGAGTACATTCCATGTCATATTGTGTTAATAAATTGCGTTGATCAAGGCGCCAAAGCTGATCCTACATCACACGTGTATAACACGAAGATGCCATATGTTAAGTCAAATGATGAAATTTATCAGCATGTGATGTATACTTGGTAAAACAAGGTCCGCAGCATCATGACTGGCGATCGGCAATAAAGCACATATATGCTGTGTTATTGTATAGATCCTCATATAGGGGGTTTCACGGTTGCAACGGAGTTACTGATCGCATAGCTTAAAATTACCTCCCTTAGCTCCAATGCGCATGCCCAAGAAAAATATCTAGTTCCAGATAGTTCAGAATTTCGCACCATATTAGCTAACAGAAATTGTTTTTCACCCAAAGCAAGACACCCTCCTCAAAATATATATCAGCCCCACGAACCTCTTTTGAAAACTAAATGGTCAGTCCCTCAGGTCTATGAAATGTGGTCAAACTTTTGTCAGGTGACATACCATTACAAAATAATTGTTATCTTATTGCATAAATTATGTAGCAAAGATAAGTTTAGTAATTCAGTATAGAGTGGGGATGTTAAAGAAACATCAATACAATTATGAAGAACTAAATGGACTATGTAGAATATAAAATTAAATGTGTACTACAAAATTATGTATTGGAATCTATGAAACAAATACGTCAAGTAGTATTTTTTATTTGACATAATCAGTTAAATATGTGCACATCAATAAAATTTTCTCTTCAAGATTCATCTTCATTAAAAATGTATGTGGACATGCATGATTACCAGACCGGTTTCAAGGATATGTTGCATGTTTAATAAATGTGAACAAACTTGTATCTGACTGCCATGCATAACATTGTCGTGACTTGCATAGAATTTTACATTTAAAGAAGAAATATTCATCACCACATGTACATTACAGTAGGTTGACTGTTGAGAGAGAGAGAGAGAGAGAGAGAGAGAGAGAGAGAGAGAGAGCTCTGACAATCAATACATAAGACAAACATTAAAAACAAAAGAAGGAAAGGGGGTAAAGGAATATGAGCATGACAACTGTATACAATGTGCTGCATCCATTTTTAATTGTATATCCAAACTAATTGTTACTTTAATATAAATCTTATATCAGTCAGAGACAAGTTTGTTTACATTTATTAAAGATGATACTTATCCTTGAAACAGGTTTTATGTCGTGTCTCCTCAACATGCCTCCGAGTACACTGTTTCATTTTTGACTTGAAAAGAGGAATGGCAAGAGCAATTTCGTTTGGAGTTGTCAGGTCACTTATTAAAAAACCCTTATCAACCATTATTGAATCACCTGACTCACAGAGATACAACACACCAGAAAGCTCTGTCTGTAATTCAGTGCAAGTCACGACAATTTTATCTTGCCCAGAAAAAAATGTAAAGTATATATGTACAGACGTCGATATTAAACTAAGTGAATCGATTAATTTAAAATTGTCCCAATAATGAATGAAGTCACTGTCCTGAATTGAATTCCTTTTTTTAGTAAAGAGCAAGACCTCGTTTAATTTTACTTGAGAACATTTTTGGCAAAATGCATGTCATGTAAAAAGTTTTCAACTTGGGCAACATTCGTTCACCAAATCCTCTCCAGATGTATCCCTTTGCGTGTCCATACAACAAGGCCACTCCACTTACGATTAGTCAAGGCTAACTGTGATTGTATCTAGTAGTAATAAGTGTGACTTAAGTTTAGTTTAATCTTGCCATTTCTAAAACCACAGCATAACTCACTTTTCTGTGCTGAGTATGTTCAGTTGATAGAATGATGAGAAAGACCTTGTCAAGGCTCCAAGGTGGAATCAGCATGGATATGAAATATTGGGATAATTGTAGAAAGGATGTTCTAGTCTCTCTCCGCACATATTTGGTAGGTTGAAAAGTCTCACAGTTAAATAAACGTCTAGAAAGGAGACTTTGGAATTATTCAAAGCATGGACATAGAAAAAGGAAGATGGGTGGTCAAGGCAAAATATTGGAAGTGGTTAAGACTGGTGAGAAAATATAAAATTATTGAGAACCAAGACGTGACCTGCTCATTTTCTTTAATAAACAGTTCAATGTTATGCATTTGATGTCTTAACATCTCAAACAAATCTAACGTGCTGTATGTAATTCACAGGGACTGCTTGAAGTAATTTCAATGAGTCAAATTCTACCCACTGAAATACTTTCTTCGATTCTATCTTTATTGCTGGCGTCTGCTGTGGTTAATTTTCCTTGAATTATAAGAATGGAGCCATTACCCAATTTTGGATCAAAGGATATTTAGTTACAAAATATTTCAGAGAAACTCATACCGTCTTTTCCAGGAAATACATTTAACACCATCGTTTGGACTAGGAAGCAGTAATTGAAAAGAACCTCGAATCCTTTCGCAGCTGTGCGACATTTCATTATTTGCTCTTAAGTCGCGTCTTACGTTTGTCTTTCCTAGTATTTGGGATATTTTTAGGTTTACTTTTTAGTGAGCTTTACATGTACAAATGTGTGGTAGGACCCATGCTGTATGGTGTCACTTTTAAGTGTCTTGGAAAAGGCGCAATCTGAGAAGACCATGTTTCACAAATAGAGCAGGATTCGGCTTAGGCGGATGTGACACACGCGTCATGATCTCCTCCCTAAAAGTAGCGTGTCTGCGGAGTCATATTATAACAACCTACGTTATATATATATATATATATATATATATATATATATATATATATATATATATATGTATATATATATATATATATATATATACCATACGTGCGAGCGATCTAGCCTTGCGCAGATTTAATACGGGAAAACATACATAAACATCAACATATTACATCTAAAGTACACAATAAAATATAACTAATGGCAAGAATGTATATAACAATGACAGTCTAAAGTGGCTTACAAACTTAGCTCATTCAGTATACAAAGAGAGCATGGCGGGGGATGGGATAAACAGCATACATTATTAACAACAAATTATATGAATGCAATTATCATCATCATATAACGTTGTACTGCCGTTATATTCCAGTTATAAAGACTATGGGATATGGCTACGAAGGCCACTCAGTTGTGATAGCACAAACTTGTCTATAGCTTACATACACGAAGCATACATACATCACAATCCTAGTGTAATCAGAAATAATGCTGTAAACAGAAATATCTTTGATACTGACACCTATGTGAAATAGATAGCGGTTTGAAACGTGATTCGTCACGATTCTCTATCAGACATTAATCCATACGAACAGTCATATATGAGTAACTTGGAAGATAAGAATATATAATGTGCGGATTAAGCAAGAGTTTAGGGACAGTTGTGGTCATTGACTGTTATTAGACTTGGTTGACCCTAGCTGTCTTGAACATATGCGATTAGTAACGGAAATGTGCGAGGCACTTTTGTTGTAGCTTGCCAGAGAGAGAGAGAGAGAGAGAGAGAGAGAGAGAGAGAGAGAGAGAGAGAGAGAGAAAGAGAGAGAGAGAGAGTTAAACGTATCTGCTCTCTAGACGCGTCACTTTTCTCAATAACAATCATGTGAAACACGTTCAGAATTCTCAGCTGTTCTTTTGATACAGTTGCATCATGCGCTCATCTTTCACTGTTGTTATTTAAATTAAAATTCTAGTAAATTCTGTTTTTATATTATTAACGTAACACTGATGAGATGAAAAAATTGTACAAAAGGCTGGTCACAAAGATATTAGCAAATAAGTTGTGATTTTGTCTCATGTAATTACTATATTTGCATTGTTATTTGAGCAATTTGTAAAGTGTTTTTGTTTATTTAAAAAATCGTTTTAATATAGTTGGCTGCTTTTGCTCCGCTTAGGCTCCAATGGTAATTTAGGCCTTCTTTGTATTCAATTAACTGTAACAGCTTCTTCTTTAGAATAATTTTGTTATGTTATTGTTGTTGTCTGTAGGTATTTTGGTGTGTAGTGAATAATGAGTAGCATAGCATTGATGTTGACCGGGAAGTGAAATCTCTGATCCATTACATGGATTCTTATTTACAGTCCAGGCTCTCAAGAAATTATTTTTGAAAGTCAGAATGAGGACTTTATGTAACATACATAAATAATTCCAGCTGGTATTGTGTCCTTGAGCTATTGATAGTATGTATTGTTTGTCCAAACAATTCATTTATGTTTTTATGATGAGGTGACTGTATTAATGATATATATTTGCTTGTACCGTTTTCAATAATTATTATAAACATACTTATATGTTCATCCTTATTTACAAGTTTAGGATATCATAATTGCCCATCGATTTATTGAGATCGGATCTACTGGTACATATTATAGATCTGTGAGGCACCTACTTGTCTGTAATTACTTGCAATGTCCGCACTTTCCATCAGGATTAAATTTACTTATACTAATTTATTTGAATTTATTACATTGTCACCTAACTTCCCGGTATATTGGTACTAACTAACTATTGAAAAAATGACACAAACTCACAATTAAAAAATATCCATATATTGATTTTAGTTAGTGAACATGTTAGTTATTAAGACTGTAAATGATTTAACATAATCTGATAAAGATACCCTTAGAAACGACATATATGTTTTGGAATGAATGTTGAAATTGATACATGAAAACTGATTCAAACTTCTGTGTTTGGATATAACGTTTATTAGGTTTTATGTCTGTGCTTGAGTCCTTATTATCAGTGTGAAACCTTTATATATGCCACAGTTTAACTTTATTTACCTTCATCTGACTCATCAAAAAGATTAAGTGAAACATGTTTTGTCTTTTGCTCTGCAGCCTGGTATCAGGAACAACAGCTTTTCCCCGATAATATTATTAGCTTTCATTGTTATTTGTTGTACGATTAGTGCTATTTTTGGGCCATCCTCGTAAATAACCCTTGAATAACATCACCATGACCATCTCCGTAAATCGTTCTATAAACGGGTACTCGCGAGTTTTTTGCTCTAATCATGGTTGGTTTATAATGATGATGATAGTGTATGATCATCTTATCTAATTGTTATTTATCTGTGATAACAAGCAACGAAATCATGAATTCTCGGCAATTATTAATATCCATGATACCACCTTGAAATAATAGTTGACAAATATCAGCGGCTTCATTAATTATTTCCGGTGAGTTATTTCCAGCTCGTTTACCGATATAAGAATTTCAAACCGCATTATATCATTGAGAATATTACCAGGACAAGTAACGAGACTGCTCCCGGTTGAAGTTTCACTCGGAGAAAAGCCAAAACCGGATTGTTCACTTGTAGCACCAGGCGCATTATCAGATTCATTTTCCTCTTTTTTAAATAGTCTCAAGGGCGATCTTTCTACTTTTGCTTTTTTCGTTGTTCACAAGCTTTTTCAAATTGTGACAATAATTGTTGTTGTGGTCAGAAAGATTGTTGTTGTTGTTGATTTAAGTCTTTAAGGATTTATATGTTTTAAGAAATGCATCAAAAATATAATCATCACGACTGACGTTTTTCTCTTGTAATATATACGATATGTCCATTTAATAAAAGTTTCACCACTTACGGTTTCATAACCTGATTTTAACATTTTAGATTTATCATACATACCAAATAGTATTGTTGCGGGTAAATTATGTTCTTTAGTATTTTTAATATCCCCAATAGCGTCTTCTTGAAAGCTTTTAATCAGATCAATATTCTCTCTTGTTAATTTAGGTCGTGTAAGGTTTTCTGTCACGTCAGTAATTTCAGTACGTACGCTATCTATACCCTCAAGTATTCTCTGATCTACAGGAGGTGTTGTGGTGCAGCTATCGTTGCAGTTTGTTCAGCAGTTTGTTTTAATATTGGAAAAAGACTTTTTCTTTCCTCTGAATTAGTATCCCCGTATCGGTATTGACACATTATAGCCCGAACTAACCTCAAACAAGACATGCCTTCTCAAATCGGGATTCAACATATTGATCAGTAGTCATTAGTCTTGCCATTCGGGGTCCCAAATGCATCAAGTGCCTTCACCTACTAGTATAATGACGAAATTGCTTGAACCATTAAGAAGGACTGGAGTTTCGAACTTCATGGATAGCCTACTATTAGCGACAGCTACTCGGAACGATCATATAATCTTGCTGAGAAAGGTTCTAGAGCGACTTAGAAGTAACTCACCACCATTCCACCTTAGCATCATTTTGGGTATAGAAAACTAAAGTATCTAGATCACGCACTCAGCGAAGGCACGTTAGCCAACATAGTTCTAAAGTTGACCTAGCAGAGACTGTAATTTTTGACAACTGTGACGGAAGTTTGGGTTTTCGTTTGTCTGGTAGGGTATTATGGCAGGTATGGCGCTAATATTAATGTTACAGCTAGTTAGGTTACTGATTTCAATAGGAAGAAGGCTCTGACGTAAGTTGTTTGGACAGATGTGTGTAAGGGAGCATTTCAGACGATAAAGAATGGCTGATGTCGGACGCAGCAGTCCAATGAACAGTCATGACAAAGACTTTGTCTAACCCATCGCATCTTTTGAGATAGGTTTATGAACAGTGTTGCTATAATACTATGATGGGAAGTTATTCCAGGTTGCATATGACAGTAGGAAAGTGTCGACTGCGGAGCGCAATTATGCAGTATCTGAAAATAACGTTTGACAATTATGTTTGGGATATCGAAATTAGTGCCGGTAAGACAAACCTAATTTCCGATAGGGACACTGTACATTTTACTGTCGACCGTATGTGTATAATTGACCGACATTATTCAAAAGGGTGTTTATTATTTCGCACTGCAGGTGATTTAATTGTATGAGGCGAGAAAAGACTATGATTTCAAGCAATTATTAACGGTAACCTAATCTGTAGACAAATACATTACCTGTAGTATTATATTTATATATATGTAAATATATTGGGTAAGTATTACGAGACTGTAGTAATAAACTAAGTATCAGAAAGAAGCAAGCGAAACGTTCTATAAAATGTAAATAATTTAACTAATAAAGATTTAAAAGAAAATCTATAAGCACAGTATTATGATGTGAAACCCGAAATAATCCTGATAAAGTTATATGAAAGTCCTAATGAATGTAACATTTTGTAACAATTTCATAGTCGTAAATGTACTGCCTCGCCAGGAATCGAAACGTTGTCAAAATGGCGTTGTACTGAACTCCTTTCAATACCTCACAACAGATCCATTAAAGTTCAAATGATTTTTCTCTTGAATAATATTTAAGTAACAAACACGTCTCCAGGCTAAACATTGAACATAACAAACAAGAATGACTCCACAATAGGAATTATTCTTATTATTCAAATCTCTCCTTATCTACGCTCTCTATTACGACTATGTTTTACTACATTATCCAGGTGATATATCATACTACCCATGCTAATGAGAAACCAAAATGCATGTGATCGAGCCTTTCCAATCGAAATTGCTTCATTCATCTAGAATCAAGTAAACCTGAACAACCAAAGCGTTAGCAAGTCAAACTCCTCCACAACATTATTATTAGTATATGTCAGCACATACTTAATCATCCATTCGCTGATTTTGTGTAATTATTTGGTCATAACAGAATCGGGCCACTTGGGCAATTACTGAATTAAGGTATTATGTACAATTTAAAGCGATGAATACGAATTAAAAGCAAACCCTTTAGAATATTAACTTACCATGTCTGTGGTAAATATACAAACAATATTTGCAATATATAATCTATTTATAAAATCTAATTCAACTCGTAAATGGACATTTGTTTCATTTGCAGGCATAGAGAGGTGTACATTCAATTCATCGTGGACCCAAAACTAATTTAATAAAGGTGTCAACACACAAAATCTTCACATTCCTCCAATTCATCTGGTATAAGTTCAAGCAAATTCAATCTTCAGCACCGACTATATTTTCAAAGAAATTCATTTCAAATACGGATATTGTAACATTAGTGGTGAGTTTAGCACAATTAATATTAACCAAAATGCAGTCTGAAGATATAATTAGCAATTATAGCATCTCTTATATTAACATTTAAATATTTATTTTCCATACTTTTGACATTGAATGCATTCCAAGCAATATATCATGACCGTGAACTACATGTATAAAATAACTGATATTATTTACAGTTTGTATAGATTCAAACAATAAGCGAACAGAACGAGTCCAACTTTCTCCGATCAACTTTCAGTTTGGAACTAATATTATTTAAAACTAGGTGAATTGTATGCTGTTTGGTTATGAAATTCATCCTTTCTATTATATATGTATATGAAGAGTAAATGAAAATCTATGACTTAATGACACTTATTATATAGATCCACTACAAGAAAAATCCCATAGCCAGCTCAGGTCCACAATAGGGACATTGTAGCATGATCATCATGTAAGGTCAGAAAATGTCAGCTAAGTTTATCAATTACGTGATAAATTCAAATATTCCGATGCAAATTCAGTCATCTGATAGTATAAAGGCCAGAGCTTCACCTCGCTCAGACCGATTGTCTGCATTTCTAAGCCGACGTTCCGCCAGATCACTCGAATAACGGCCACAATGATCCCAGTGGTGCTTGCGCTCCTGTTTTGCCATGCTTTAGGGCAACTTACTCTTCCAGCACATTTTAACTGGAGCGACTGCGGTATATTTCTATTAATCAGGGCTCTATTTTCTTCCTCCGTCATTGTCTTCATTGCATACTACACTTCAGTCACACTCAGAAGATATTCATGACATAGATATTTCATTCTTTCATATTGACATGCTTCATTCACATTAGTTCTCTTATTTACTTTATACCGTCTAGGTTCAAGACTGAAACATTATTTAATTATTTTACAGGTGAAACTAAGAAACATTTGTGCCTTTACTCGTCCTATAGTTATTCTGCTCAAAAATTAAAGTTACATAATTGAATTGTTTTTCGTGTCGTATTATTGTCATATGCATCTTCCAATCTCAGAACTTATACGAGAAGGTATAATATAAATATAAAATTAGTCATTAGGGATGATGGTTCTACAGATAAAACCTTTATTTTTTAGGTTTAATTCTAATTCAATTTTACTATTATTGTGAGATATATTATCAAAAGCATAGTCGATATATTATTATTATTATTATTATTATTATTATTATTATTATTATTATTATCAGTAGATGAAGTATTAGTATTAGTATTAGTAGTAGTAGTAGTAGTAGTAGTAGTAGCGATTGTAGTAGTATTAGTAACAGCAGTACTTGAATATCCAGTTCGGCGACTCCTTTTTGTTTTGTTTTTTTCATGCTTGGCTTTTTTCAGTTTTTTATAGCATTTCGGTCTTTTCTCCTGAGATCGGATCATTTCCACTGGTAGCATAGTTTTCCAATACTTTCCACAGCATTTTTGCTTTTTTCAGGAGTTTCTCTTTATAATAGTATGTTTAGTGCTTGTGATATTTTACAGACTTGTTATTATTATTATTATTATTATTATTATTATTATTATTATTATTATTAAGGACCATCGGATCGGAAGATTCGTATTACATCTCTCCATATTGACCCCGTTCCGGTTAAGCTGCCAGGCATCATGACTGTAACCCTTGAGGGTACTATTGCCGGGACTCTTCCTGTCGATGTCACGATGGATGCCCACGTCACAAAATGGACACTGGGCCAGTGGGCCGTTCTTCCATGTCAAAACAATGTTGGATCTTGGTAAGATTACATAAATATATACATACATACGTCGTACATTTGTATTCAACCAGTATATGTATATATAAATAAATAAATAATATATATATATACGTAACATAGTTACGTAGATACATACATACATTCAAATGTTAAAGAAACATTGTGGTATGTTATATTTTAATCTCATTAAATTGATCAATGCACTTTACAGTAAATTAATTTAAATATAGCTCATAAATCACCAAAAGAACAATAACTTCTTTGAAATGTTTTCAGCATAATTACATTGTTCTGTCATAATATATAATAAATATGTGAATACCGACATTAGATATTTGCTTACATTTAAGGTTGATTGAATTTGTGGTTTTCTTTATATGCTTTGATTGCATGTTTTAGAATGCATTTTCACCTCTCTGTCCAAATATTAGACCTAAAAAATAGCATGCTCTTTATCTACTTCCTGTCAGAGCTTACATACCCACTAATATGTGGATTAATAAATGATTTAGTTGTTGATGATGATGTAATACTGAACAAACAATGAAATCAAAGAGATAACTGAAATATTTTAGCTGTATTTAATGGAGTTGATACACATTCACTTAGAAATATTCATCAGATTTGGTGTCAGGAGATATGGATATAATTAAGTTTAAAAACTTTTCACGTGCGATAGCTACCCCACACGGATTTATAACGATACATTTACATATTCATAATGATGGCCTATAGGTCTTGATACAAGTTTTGGTTAAGAAATTGATCTAATTACACCAGCAGAAAGGGTACGACCTCGATGAAACGTCTTGTGGGTAAACAAAAAATCAGTATACAAAATTTGAGGAAACAAAATGACAGGATTAAGTAACAAAATAAACAAACCTAATTAGACAAAACTATCAGTTCGAGGCATCGGTGAGGCGTTATTGCCGTTTTTTCTTCTCCATTTTTGTAAGAAGCCTTATTTTTCAAAAATAGACGCTGTAGCAAAAGGTCTGTTCACACTCTCGGCTGCCGTTGGGGTCAAGTGAAAATTAAATTTATTGTTCGCCTCCTAAACGGAATATTAAAAGGATACGACTTGCATCCATTTGTTTGACGGTAATAATAATATTATAATACCAATTGGGAAGATATTTAATTATAGTTGATGTATAGAAGAATACAAATGATTATTTTCGATATCAATTAAATAAGTTTCTTACAGGAAGATTTTGCAGATGTATATACTCAGTAAAATATTCCGTTAGATGTTTTCTTGATAAGCAGCTAGTAATGTTTGGGAAATCTTTTTTCAAAGGACATCCAAACTCATATCAGTTTTATCAATAGGTCCCTTTTCTCTTAAACTATTTTAAATACTGGTCTGACACTGACTATCATTAAACTATTTATTTCCTTACAAATTAAAAGAATCAACATGGTTGAAATTTTGGGATTGGTAGCATGACAATGAAATCTGCATACAAATCTAAGCCGTTTATATTGGAATTGAAATACTGGTGCAGTAGTTGCACGTGTGTGTGTGTGTGGTGGGGGAGGGAGGGTATTATCGGTACATTTATGTCCAGAGTTATAAATTTGTCTTCGTCGCTTAAATCAAAATACTTAATATCTTACAATTGAATGGGAGACATGAGTCAAAGAGCACAAGACAATTTAGACTCAGTAATGTTGAAACTTGAAGTCTGTTGAAAAATAAATTACATGAGACAAATTGGACTCAATAATTGTGAATTTAAAGGAAAGCGAGTAAACAAATGACCCTAGATAATTCCGTCTCATTAGTCTTGCTAGTTAAGTAGCTGTGTTGTTCATTTTATATGTTGTTTTTAAAGCTTTTACAAACTGAGTTGAATTTGAATTAAACGGCACTTGCAACACTTTTCCTGGATATTTTCATGTCTTACTCACATAGATACGTCGAGGTTTCATGCCCACTTTATCAATATGATTTAGTAATTTATAACATTGCGGAAACTAAAGAGTGCTCATAATATAACACGAAGTAATTCACTTGATTGACTGTCAGCGTCTTTTTCAATTGAGCATTAAAGTCACTCAATACGGGACGACAAAGGCAAGAGGCCCATGGCTGCAAAGTAGAACCCATCAGTTAAAGGGGAGATCATCAATAATTTTGACCAGCATCTATAGCAGTGGGGTTGGTGGAACCTTAATCGGAACTGTATTGAAAGGAAAACATTGTCAACACATAAGAAGCTTCTCTTTCTTGGGTAAACTAAAAGATGAAGGAAGCGATGAGGAGCTCAGCACGGCCAACGACTCACGTCATCTCACTAAAGATTGTATGGAAATAATCATTGATTCCAGTTTGCGTTGTGAGGAAGACTGACTAGACTTTGATCTAAATCCCATTTTTTGTTTGTTTCTATTTTATAATGCCACGATGTATGTTGCTAAGAGTTTCAAAGCCTCATAATAAAGATGTGACCTCCCTTTGTCGCCCGTGGCGCTGAAGGCTACGCGGGAGATGCATTTGTGTTTCGAGCGGTGCATTTACTTTGACTGAAGCCATACCATACCGCATATTAAGGACTGTCAAGTGTCACTGACAGGGATAAATTAGTTGTTAGTGATGATAACAGTATCAAAACTGCGTGTCCGGTTACAAAACGATCCAAAAGGAAGACTTGTATTGAGGCTTTGTTTGGAATATGATTTCGTGACGTAGAGGAACGAGAGTATGGCATTAATATTGTCCTTCATCTTCCCAAGACAAATAAAGGTGGGTCATGACTTACTTTCGGCGCCTGCTCTAGTGTTAAATTCACCCCATTCATCAGCACATGAAATGCTATTCACGGCGGGCAGCATATTTGGTGGAGGCAGACTTTTATCATACCTTATTTTAATATACCGATGCATGTGCAGTTAATGGCAACCTCTGTCACATACAGACTTCTGCCTAGTGCGAGTATCTAACCCATGTGGACAGAGGTGAGATATGAGAGGTCGTTAATACCGAGCGCTTTCGGTCATTTAGCTACTTATCCCCCTCTTTTAGCTGGTGCAAACTTTTTCATTTCGGGATCTGGTTGATGGATGGATTGTTGTAAGCCCAGTCCTTTGTTATAGAGGACAAGTAGAGAGTTGGAGCGTATACTCTAATAAGTTTAACCAGGCACGGGTAGTTTAATTGCCAGATTATTAGTACTCTTTCGGAAAGGCTTTACAGTCATGATCACATATGGGAAGTAAGCTACCAAGTCTACCCTCTACTCTTTTCTTTGATGCTGGAATTATTCTCGCCAAAAAAAGGTCGGTGTATACTTTCTACGCGATGGAGTTAATGCGAAGCGTATATCTAAATGGGTGCAATGTCAACACTGAATATGTTAAGTTCGACGTTGGTCACAGCCCTTTGCGTAGCTCGTTGATCTGTTGAAGATCGTCTGAGAAACCGGTTGTCAGCGTTCTTATATTCAGATTGCCAATTCATTTTGCTGACTTTGTTTATTCTTTCGTTTTGCTTCGTGCAACAGTTCTTGAGTATGAACGTTAAGCTCCATCCACCCATTCATGGATTCTATATTTATCATTTGGTATGAATGAATAATTAATCTTTAATAATTCTACATATTTTCATGCATTTCAGTTACTGAAGATAATAGGATAATCATAGGATGGTTTGACCACAACTTACCAAGGTTCACATTAAGAAAATAATTTGTTAGAGATATATGTCTTTGTCCTATATCATTAATTGATTGTCGCTGTAGCAGATCATCGTTGGATTAGTGGTAAGCGTGTCAGACACTCGATCAGAAAGGGTTGGGAATGAAATCTGCCCACCCTGGTTTGCTATCGTTGTTTTCCTGGGGAGATGAACCATAATCTGATTGGCTGAAAACTATATGGAGTGTTAATGCTTACATATCATGCTTTCTTCTCTCTTACCTTTCTTATCACAGTATTGCTAGTGTAAAATGTCTTTAACCACTCTTATATTGTAGCCAGTATGGTAATCCTTGTGAGTTTTTGAAGACATTCGCAACAAATGGATGCCCTCACCAGCTAGTGGAAAACGGACTGCCTTGCACGTGTCCTTTCGCTCCTGAAAGGCTCCACATGACGAGGGCAATTTTCAATGTCAGCAACATTCCGGCTACTTACTCCAGATTTGTCGAGGTAATCCATTATGGTAGAAGATCAAATGTTGTTCTCATCCAAGATCCATTTAGCTCTGATCTTGTAGGTAGTATAGCTACTTCATTGTCTGTTAGCTCAAACTGACAGGAACACAAATAGCCTAATTTTCATTTTCAGAAACCACGATGATTCCACCCTTCCCACAATACAAAAACAGGACATTACTTAATACGATCATTTAGATTGTCAACTGTACAATTCCATTGCTCAGTACACATACGCCTTATTTTAATTTTTTATATCACTAAAGCTGCAAAAGAGCATACTAATATATGTATATGAAATAAAACACGATTCTTGATCAATGTATCGCAATTTGTTATATAATTTGATCATATTAATTAATTGTGAACTTTGACTGTCATCGTCATTAAATATTAAATACAAAATACGTGTATTTAAAACAATGGAAGACAAAGAAAAAGAATAATATGAATGTCTTTGGTAAAGAGCTGGAAAATATAATAAGGAAAACCACGATAAAATGGGTGCTATCACCAAAAAGTATTTTAAATTTCAAACGTCGTTTTATGTTTTTGTAGAAAGAGATAATATATTAAAATGAGGCAAAAGAAAAAGAAACTATTTAGTTTGAAGAGACGAGAGCCTCTACAATTAAATGTATGTTCAAAATTAATATATATTATCAGACAGATATGCATCATCCACTTTAGAATTATTCTCAATGTGTGCTCTCTCTCATTAATCTCCCAACAGAAACACTGGACACATTATATACTCATGGATGTGATCTCTGTGTCCTTCATATCTATATTATCATCAGTTACAAATAGGAATTTTCTGTGGTAAAGAGATGAAACGAGATTTGCCCAAACCGATTACCTTTGATTCGTTTTAACCATATCACTCGATCATTAGTTAAATCCATTTTATAGAGCAAAATATTTTCTACCATATTTTTGTCTCCTTGATTGATAAATAAATCCATATCCTCACATATAATTCATGTCTAAATATTACGAAGTTTTATTCCAGGCATACAATGATTGTCATACGCTTGAACAAGAACACACATTTTATGAGATATGCAATTAATATCCAATATAAGTATAATATATCTATTACAATTTATATATTATATATATAGATCTATTACAATTTATATATTCTTCCAAGAATTTCAATTATTACGTGTGTCAAGTATACAACACACGCATATACGTTTAACGTCAATAAATTATTATTAAGAGACTTAAAATTAAAACCTCAATGCTGATTAATTCTTCAATATAACAGCCGCACGGTTAAACCTACACATTCTCTCTCTGTCTCTCTCTGTCTCTCTTTCTCTCTCTCTCTCTCTGTCTCTCTCTCTCTCTCTCTCTCTCTCTCTCTCTCTCTCTCTCGTGCGCTAAGCTAATATGAGATACTAGTAGATATAATATTCTTATCAAGTTGTTAAAGGAAGCAGAGCATATCTAGGCATGTCCTGTTGGAGCAGAATGAATGTAAATATAAATGTGTGCCGTCATATGAATGCTGCTTCAGTCTCTTTGTCTCAAGGGATTACACACACACACACACACACACACACACACACACACACACATATATATATATATATATATATATATATATATATATATATATATATATATATATATATATATTTATATATATTTATAAAACTTGCTTTTCTTTGTCACAGGGTAGCTACCGTTACCATCTGGAAATCAAGCAAACCGGACATGTAATCGGATGTCTGAATGCAGATATTACAATGGCCTCAACAACTAGTGGTGGGTTTTTTTTTGGTTGAAGGATCTACTTAAATAAATGATTGTTTACAGCAGTGTAAATCATCATGATACTTATTTTATCCGTATCGATTATTTATTCTCTCTTCCCATTGCTATTTCGAGGGCAGAACTATTCAAACAACCAATAAGAGGTCAAAATTCTAGCAAATGGTGTACTACCATGATTTTGATACGTACGTAAATTACTATACCAAACTAACACAACACTATTTTTCCATTTCCTATTTATATGACAATTGACGTAACAACATGGAACATTTAACAACGCAAAAACGGAATGGCAATACTAAGATGTCCCATTTTATCAAGTAGCATGTTACAACTGCATGGGAATATACATAACTCCTGCTTTAGTTTGATGTTTACTAAAACCAGCAGGAAAGAAAAAGGCATGATTATGCAGTTTATTAATATTAAATGCTTTTGGGCAATCTACCGCCTTTCCTCGGGAAGAATTGCAGTCAGTATAAGCCTTGAAATGTCTGGTATTCAAGACAAGAGACGTCGTGTTATGTTCAAGTAATGATTTTACTGATGGACGTGAACTCGCCTTAGAAAGGGATAAAAGACTGTAAGAAATAAAAATACAGGTACTAAAATGTCTGAATATTATTAAAAATGTAACTGTAATACTAAAACAAAATGTAAATGTCAAATGAAATATGCTTCCTATGGGTTTTACACACTTGTAAAATTCCGAAATGAATTAATATCCATGTTGTGATTCCGTACATTAAAACATCATAATGAAATATTTTTATCCCGTGCTACCATACCTTAAAATGCGCTCAATAATTAAAGTGCACAACATGCCTTCAAACTTGTAAAAAAAACAATAAGGTACTTACACAATAAAAATTGCTTACCGTGACTAAACGAAGATTTTTTAATTAAATGGCTGTGAATATTAACATAACACACATATAATGGTTTATGATGAATCAAGCAGAAAAAGGGATACCACTTGCATTTGCAGGACACATGACATTGCGTATCGTAAACTATCACGATATTAGAACTCATTATACTCTTTAGTTGACATTAAAAGCAGAAATTAAATCTATAAATCATTAACAATGATATACAAAGCTACTCATATTGTAGTGGCTTTCAGATTCAACGATCTGAGCTGTGAAAACGTGTTCATGTTTCGACTCAACGCGTTACAACTAAAAAGTAACTGATCTATCGAAGAAGAATTCATCACAAGTAAAATAAATCTCACAGTACTAATACTGTACAAAATCCCTCGCAACGGTAACAACATAGGTTATATCATATACATTTACAGTTTATGCATAAAAAACACACTGTTTGCCTCGAAACGGCGTGCAAATGATACGGTCGATGCGAATTGGTAGAATGCACACTAGTGTCTGTCAAACATCAAATATGGTCATACTAAATATAGGCGCCCATTACTCGAATCAGGCAATTTATGTAGCTTGCATCTCATTATTGACTCATTTATTATATAATTTATTTTTCGTTATGAAATATGGTCTTAATTTAAATAACAGAATGAAGCAAGGCCAGAAAGTTTAGACAACTTTAATAAACAAATTATTTCAATAAAATTCAAAGTTAATCTTTAAAAGAAACATATAGTATTGTAAATGTAATAAATATATTAGCACACCTCCAAACATATAGAATGTTTTGACTTAGTTCCAATAGTCTTAACAATAATGTCGTACCATTGGTATTGTGGCACCTCAATGATACAATCCAGAATATCTTTGAATACGTTCTCAATAATATGCAATGTCAACGAGTACTTCGTAATTGCACTGAATAATGTAACTAAATACATTCTTTTCAAAGTATAACTGGACACAACTACAAGTGATATAACAAACTAATATTAAAATAGTAAAGACTAATGATTCTGATATCATGAAATCATAAACAATCCAAAAACTCCATACGTATCGAGTATTGCGAATGAAGTACAGCAGCAAGAAGGGTGAACAGATCGAAACTAATTCAGACAAAATAAAAAAAAAACGAAACTATTTCAGACAAAATCAGAAAATGACAGTTTCCGCGAGAGGGCGAAGAGACCGACACTAATTCAGAAAACATCAAGAAATTAACCTAAACTAATTCAGACAAAGTCAGAAAATAAACTGAAACTAAAAATGACAGTTTCGGTTTCAACCGAAGTTTCTTTTTGTCAATCACTACTGTTGCGAGATCGAAAAAACAAAAAATTCCTCTGTTGTCGTGGGTTTGGTAGCTGCATTGCCTCTGTTGTCGTGGTTTTGGTAGCTGCTACGGTTTTTTTAACCGAATATTTTATCAAGTCCGAGGAGATATCTTGATATAGGGTCATGCAAATGTACCGTTACAAATCCATGTGGAGTTGACTGAGCGTGACTAAAGAAATTTCTAAAGAGATTACAATCAATATCTCCACTGTACCAGGTCTGCTGAATATTTCTTAGCGTAAGAGTGTCAATTCCATTTAACACAGCAAGACTATTACAATTATCCCTGATCACTTTTGGTATTTGTGTACATCTCTGAGTAACATAAATCACATTACTATTTTTATGTCTACCTCTGGAAAATATCCTGGCAGGGTTTGTTTGTTTATCTAACATCACATCATCATATACGACTAAATTATTCATATTTCCATTAATACAATCAACACTCGGTACTTCTTCAATATCAGTGATAAATTCAATAACATCTTCGTCGGATACCAATTTTGCTCTCTCGTTTAAATCCTTTAATACCTCGTTACATCGCTGATCATCTACAGATGGTGCTACCAAATACAATTGGTTCCATTTTAACCACCTCATTATTAGATTAAGTAACAACTGCGTCTTGCCACTTCCAGATGGTCCAATTATAATCATGCGAATATAATTTGGTAGCGCTGCTTGATGTTTAACGAGTTTTTAAGTTTTTGCCGCCAAAAAATCAATTACTTTCATGTTATTATCAATAAATTATGGATCTATATTTTGTGAAATGTAGGACGGGTATTAGAACAAACGACTTGACAACAATTACGACAAGCAATAACAGATCAGCACATGCTGGTATATGTGTACAATGTGGTATAACAAATTTAGATTTGTTTCTATGAAATCAGGTAATGATTTTTTAAAAAAAAACGAGGAGGTGATATTGCAGCAAAATTGACAAAACTTCCCGGGACTCGATGGGCAAAATATCCAGGAGAAAAACACCTTCCAGGGTATAGTTGTTGTGACCCTGGAACCAGACTCGACATTAGACTTGATAGCCAAGACCAGCCCCTACCCGGAGAATATCCAATACACGCTATTGATAAGGCGTGTCATGCTCATGATGTTGCTTATAAAAGTAGCCATCTGCAACATAGACATATCGTAGATGTCAAATTGATTCATGCGTTAAATTCTATCACTGATAAATCCTTCAAAGAAAAATTATCATCCTGGTTGATAAAATCAGCGATGAAAAGTAAATTAATGATGGGTGCTGGTAATTAATAACAATATGGAATCTATTAATTATTCCCCAAGAGGATACTGGTGGGGTAAGTCAGCAATCGATAAACTCGCTAACGCCGCAGAAGTAAAAAGTTCCACCGAGGCAGATTTCTTATCCAAACAGGCGATATGGCTGAGAGTTAGTTACCACCGCCTAACTTCGTACATTTTGATGTCAGCGCCCCTAATGAATTTCATCAGGCGGATATATTATTTCTGCCGCATGATACTGTTAATAAATGGACATGCAAATACGCGCTAACCGTAGTTGATGATGCGAGCAGATAAAAAAAAAAGCTGAGCCATTGTTATCCAAGTCATCAACTGAAGTAGCTTCTGCATTTGAAAGGATTTATCGACGAGGTCCTCTGCAGTGGCCAAATCTATTACAGGCTGATCCGGGCAAGGAATTTCAGAGTGCATTGTTATCAACAATTGAGGCATCATAATACCACGTTTTGACGAGGACACATTGCAATACACCGCGATCAGGCAATTGTTGAACGATTTAATCGGACACTTGCTGAGCGGTTATTTGGATATCAAGACGCGAAGGAATTCATCGAAGATAAACGATCTCGTGAATGGGTCAAGAGATTACCAGGTGTGATAGCTGCTCTTAAAAATAAAATTACTCGACATCACATTATCTCTGGTATGACCAAAACTGCTATTTTTTCTGTTTACGCTAAAGTGGCTAGAATCTTTTTCCGAATACTGCAAACGCATTATACAATTACAACTCGCGCACTGATTATTCTGTTATTTTTATATCGTAATGATGAACTCAACATCAATATCAAATTCTCGTTTATATTTCTTATCTTGCTGTTTATAACCAGTTAGTTTTTTTTCTGATTATATCATCACTGACAATATCACTGATTGTGGTGTCATTAGCATCTAGAACAACTTAACGCAGTTGATTTATTTTTCGTTCTCTGGACACTGCGAGATAAACTAAATTCGACCATAGTCAATCCCTGCGAAGAATGTATCGTCATTACGTATCCTAGCGTCCACGGAGATTTAACTGCATTGCATCTTCGACAACACTGATATCAACCAACACATTATCATTTAACACTAGAGTTTGTTTTTCAGACTGTCCTGGAATATAAACTTCAATATTCTGTCTTTGTGAATAAGTAGGCCCATAGCAACAATGGCACTTAAAATGTTGCAAACTTTTCTTTATGTGTTTGAAACAACCGCGCTTGAAGTGTGTCTCTGATTATCTTTCTACTTGCCACTATCAAATCGTTTGGTCTCCACGCTTCCCAAAAACATTTAATAGGGTTTCTGAATTTATTTCACGCGCTATTTCACACTGGAATTTATCCGGTTGTAATCTGCTTAATTTCTTAAACACACTTAATTCTGGATCAAGAGATCTATGATCAGTATTAATGTCTTCATAATAATCTACAAAATTGTCCAACCAATAATGCGGAGACAAACCGACAAATGGTGGTGGTTGTCCATGATCACCACATATTATCACAGCTGTATTTTTCAGTATCATCCACCCGATAAACATTTTTAATATATCCAACGACACTGTGCATATCTCATCCCAAATTATAAATTCAGGAATAAATTTCTCTCCCATTAAATCAGGAGTCTATGCGTTACCTTTCCATCGAAAGAGACTGTGATAAGTGCAAACATTAACTCCTCGCTGTTTCATCTCTCTGGCAAGTTTGTGTGTTGGTGTTAGCACAATTATGTTTGTTTTTCCTAAAAAATAATACGATCACTCGTGCTGTTTTTCCAGACCCACCGCATCCGTTTACGTAAACGGTTATATATGTACATACTGGATCGGACAACGAAGGCGCTTACGATAGTTCTGATATTTGATTTTTTTTCTGCTGATTTAGAATAATCGGTTAACATTTAATTTTTTTTTCCATGATCCCCAACACTCTTCGGAAATGGTAAATTCAGTCACTGTTTTGCTATGTTTCATATCTATATAAAATTAATCAGGGGCGACTCTAACCGCAAATTCAGTAAATCTATTTATCATCGATAGCAAATTGATGGAAGCATAAGCCACCATAGATGCCCTTAGATGTACGTATTGGGGACATCCTCGCGAAATGAGCTGCAACTGACGGAATTGTAAAACAGTTTGTTAGTACTTCCTCGTTATTATCTGTTGAAATATTCCAAGCTAGTTTTCTCATCGCGTCGTTAAGAGATTCAGTACGATATATTTCACCGTTAGGTTTACAAATTGGTCAAATTTACACTCTTCGACTTCAAAACTCTGAAATAACCATACTGACACAGGATCGTTTTTACTTTCCGCGTGAATAAAATCAAATAAATTCCCCTCCCTCCAGAGTTCTCTGGGGAGAACTCTACGGGTAGATATTTTATGGTTCTAACCCGTGGAAATATTTTTACTGCGTTAGTCCACGCAAGTGTATTATGATCAACGATCTTGATTGGAGCCCCCCTTGATTTATATTTCGATTCGTATAATATTTCTCCTGTTAACGTCGCTACGGTTATTGGGAATTTTAATATCTTTTCTAACGCAACCACATTTTTAATTGATGCCCAATTAAGCGTGACTGCTAGTGCCCATTCATTAATTTTTTTCGTCTTAGATCTATCAATTTGTTTCCACTTAATGTATTTGTTAAATGCTCTATTATTTGTTCGGCTACACAATTTAGCCTCCCTGACAAAGTTAGCGGTGATAACCGAATTTAACACGAATAATCCAATTACCTGTTTCTGAAGGGATAATGAATTTCTCTCTAAAAAAATACTTTTTATAGTTAAGATGCGATATTAGTCATGTTGCCTTTTGGTCGTTCATGGGAGCATCAACACTACCATCAATTCGAAATGTTGACCAACACTGAAATGCTCCTTCGCGCTTAAATTTATTAAACCCTTCATGGATTTTACCAAGCATGTTTCGATCACTTTTTAGACCCTTATTTGGTGCATCCACTGAGACTCTATCGAGATTGAATTTAACATTTTTCCAGGGTTTGATTTTGGATAATCTATCAAACTCCTTCGTATTATAATTAAAACAAGTATTTAAATAAAGAATCAATATATAATGAATCACTGTAAATGGCTTATGATAGGATCAGTAACCGTTTATAGCAAATCAGGCAGAAACGAATTCTGTGGATATCATTCACTGAGTGTGCGACGAGGAAGTCCTATCACCTTGTATACCATGTGCTATTGGAGTACGAGAGAAGACACAGCTGTTTCTCCAATGTGGTGGTAATCGCTATTATGATAAACGAATCAAAGACTCTAGCCCTAACTCTGTCCCTGACAGCGTCATTGACAAAATTATCAGAGCACCTCAAGAGTATATTACTAGATTCTCAATAAATAATAAATAATAATTAAACCAAATAATTAATTAGACAAGTAATATATGTGTATAAAAATGAGTCAAGAATTTCAACCACACCCCACGATCATCAACTATGAAGCATCATGTGATGGTGTAGTCAGAAACCGCAAGCTGAATAAATCAGTTGGAGTTGTCGATAATACTGGGTATCTCAGTTTTAATGCTGGAGGGAAAAGATATCTTAATCATAGATTTAATCTTGGACGTCTTTATGGGAGAAATCCCAGATGGTCTTGTTATTGAACATATTATTGCATAAAAACTGATAATTCTTTACTTAATTTGCAAGCTATCACTTAAAGTGAGAATATATCTAGAAAAACCGGTTCTTCTAAAACAGTTGAAAAGGAACCTGTAAAATTAATAACCGATACGGGTGAAGAAAGAATATTTCAATAAATGAATGAAGCCGGCATTTATTTTGATATTTGCCAACCTTCTATTTGACGTGTTGCTGAGAAAATACAAAACTCTACGTTTTCAAAGCGATTTGAACACAAAATTCGGTTTGAATATTATACAGTAAAGTCTTATTAACACTCATACCAATGCGCAATTATTGTGCAAATCAATAGAAAAGTTTGACTTACCTGTGTGTTCACTCCTGGAATAAACACAGTTTAAAAATTTCACTGTCTGTTATAGTCCACGCAGAGTGAATAATTCAATAACCCAATAATTCATTGATAATACATAAATACCCAATAATTCATTAATAATACAAAAATACCCAATGATTCAGTGAGTGTGATATTTATTGATGATAAACAAAATACCCAATAATTCATTGATAATACAAAAATAATCAAAAATTCATTGATTGTGGTATACCCAAAAATTCATTGATGATTATAAAAAACAAATTCAAAATAATTCATTGATTTTGGTATGCATTGATGCTAAAAAATACCCAATAATTCATTGATGATAAAACCCAGTGGAAAATAATCTCTGCGTGGACTATAAATGAGTGAAATTTTTAAAACTGTGCGTATTCCAGGAGTTAACACACAGGTAAGTGAACTTTTTATTGACTCGTTTTTTGTGCCTAATGATGAATAATATTTCTAGTAACGAATTGGGAACAGTACAAGGAGAGTAACTCCTACTACCATCTGCTACTGTTTTTATTTTCGTAATTTATTTTAATTTTATATTAGATATATACATATATCTCTTTATTATATATATATATATATATATATATATATATATATATATATATATATATATATATATATATATATATATATATATATATATATATATATATTAGTCAATTACGAAAAATAAATGACATAATTTCTGCAATTACGGATTTAAAAAATTAAGAAATATAATTATCAGATAAATTTAATTGTGATCTGATTTTTTTCTGATTTTCAGTAGTTAGAAGATATGGCCCTAAATAGCAAATTAGTGTTGCTGTCCCAATACGGATTCATTAAAAAAGTACAACAAGCCGTTAACGAATCATTAGCACATAACAGCTAAATCACCACTGACAGGGATTATTGTAAATGTTTCAATGGCACCATTATCTATTATTGCACTTGTTGTATTAATTCCCGTATATGAAGCCGATGACAACTCAGATTGCACTCCTGAAAACAGAGTCAGTTTATAGATACCTCCGACTTCAGCGGTAATATTAATAATATTATTTTGAGGTGTCCAGTCGAAAGATCCTTGATATGTCGAGTACACGGTATTAATCTTTTGTTTATGTGGTATTTTAATTTTATCAAGCCGGTCTGTGATTGCAAGAAAATCACTAACGATATTGTCCTGTGTTTGTTTAATCAAATCGATATTTGTTCTAATATCAAAAAGTTTCATTGGGACAGTCATCGGAGTTCCAAAAAAATTATCCATGGTTTCATCCGATTTTCTAAAATTCATGCGCAGGTTTACAAACGCACTTACATGAACATCATACTCAGCTTGCAATGTTGTTAGTTAATCATCCGTGGTTTTATGCTCACCATATAGCGTCGTTAGTTTATCATCTGCGGTTTTATGCTAACCATGTAGCGTCGTTAGTTTATTGTCTAACATATCTGCATATTTTTTTGTCACAGCATCAGTGTCCAATGTTGGATCGCCAAGTGTGGTTTTTTTATTTGAGTTCATATCGAGGGTACCTGTCATTGTGTCACCGGCTACTTTTGCTCGACTGTTAATACTATTTATCACAGTTGGTAAAAGAACTCCTGGTTTAATCTTACCGGTGAAATCAAACACCGCTAGGGAAATGTCGGTTACTCCATTAATTAATTAATTTCAATTTCCTTTGTTTGTCTTGAAATACGATTATTTCGTTTAGATCCACACTTGCGAGGTTTAATATCTCGGATATTTCATCTTCGATTATTTGTTTACATCTTTGGTTGCAGATATTTCCCCGTTGATTTTTTTTCAAGCTTAAGGGAGATCTTCCACAAATGTCAATCATTCCGCGATCAACCATTATTTTTTAAGATCTCTATAAAAAGGGATTACTCGTATATTCGTGTACAGTTTTATGGGGTGTTTTAGTTGATGATGATATAGCGCTAAGTACATTTAATACCTGTTGGCCGCATATTGGTGGGTCGTTCATTTTCTGTGTTGGTAGCGTGGAGGAGTACCAGATCTGAATTTTTAATTGATGTATATAACGCACAAATTCTTTAATTGGCGCTAACCCATATGAATCAAAATAAACAATTACATGCGGATCAATCGCGTATGCAACCCAGGTCCGTTGCTGTTATCGAGATTAATGATACCGGTTTCATTGCTCTTTGCTTCTTGTGGTAATTGATCTCGCATAAAAACACCTCAAAAGTTTTTTATTCTTAATTCCTTGGCATTGATGTTGACCGGGAAGTGAAATCTTTGATCGATTACATGGATTTTTATTTACAGCCCAGGCTCTCAAGAAATTATTTTTAAAGTCAGAATGAGGACTTTATGTAACAGACATAAATAATTCCAGCTGATATTGTGTCCTTAGGCTATTGATAGTATGTATTGTTTGTCCAAGCAAATAATTTAATAAAAAATTATGACTGACTCTCTCTCTCTCATACACACACACACACACACACACACACACACACACACACACACACACACACACACACACAGATACATACCCCCTACATAATTAACGATTCGTTATTATATTTATTCGGCATAAATCTGAAAGTAAATTACTTTCTCCAACTGGTCATTTATAATACATTTTAGTCCGTTCTGATGGAGGCCGTTTCCGCTGGCCTGTCTTTTTTCCAACATATTTCGAAGCCTTGGGACACTTAAATTCTATTCTGCTGGCACTGATATATCTGGATTCTGTTGCTGTTTGTGGTTTTGCCAGCATAAATTTGTGTATATGCCTGTCTTTCTCCATTTGTGACATATCATGCCATACTAGTTGAGGAATAATATGTTGTTCCACTGAAGATGCTAGACGCCAGTCTCCTTTGCTATAAATAGTTCATCTAATAAACAGAATTTGGTTTTTAAAATTAGTTCCGATCACTTCAATAAGTTCAGGGATCTTGTTTATGCCCCAATTAACTGCCGCTTTGAACATTATGGTTTATGGACACGCTGTTAGTTTTTGTCCATGGTACACTGATTACTCCGTCGCGTAATGGGCGGAAAACGTAAAGTGTTGATTTTGCCCAACACGAATCTTTGCCAGTATGATTTAAAAACTGGCAATTGTTGTAAATAGGGTTCCAAATTCTGACATCTGGAATCAAATTCCGTATCATTTGAGGCAAATATTATTCCATCTTTTGTTTCCAAAAATGATTTGGAGTATTCGGTTACGGGCCAGTACACATGCCCCATTTTCTTGAAGATGTCGTCCGATATTGTCGTTAAGGTTTTGGTACATATGAAAAAAATTGCATGCGAAAATTTGGCTTTCAGTGAGTTCGTCATGATCTTTTGCTTCATCACTTCCAAGGCTTAATCGTGCTTTGTGTCCAAATCGATCACTAACGTGTGAGAAAACTTTCCCGTAAGTTTCCTCTTTGGCATCAAAATTTAACATGCATGGCTCAAACATAACCGGAATATCGTTTGTTCTACTACTTATCACACATCGGTTTTTGTAGGAAAAGACTGTGTCACAGAAATGTCCCAAGTTGAAATATATTCATCCTTGGCCATTCATGATATGGAGAAGATGGATAGGCCTACTGTCAGTAATAATGACAGAAATGAAAAACTTCCCACTAAGCATCTCCAATGAAGATATCAAAAGCATTAATGGAGCCATTACCTCCATTACAGCAATTAAGAGTAGTGGGGTAACAGTCGAGGATATGAGAAACATCCAGGATGATCCAAATGTATCTTGTGATTTGTTGCCATATATTGGTGTCAGTGAATTAGATGAGGAGGATGCAAGACCAATTAATGAAGATAAAATGAATGAAAACAGAAAAAGACGAAGATGAGGATGAAGGTTATTAAAATATTAGGTCAAAAGTTGATGCCAATCAAGATGACCTCCAAGATGTTCAATCACTCCTTGAAGAAATACAGATACCATTTATGACGAACAAAGATGAAATTGTAGTCTGCGGTATTGATAAAAGCATACGAGAGTATCAAGAATTATAAAAAAACACGCAACTATTATGCCGTCATCCTGCATCTATCAGTGATAGAGATAATGATATAGTCACATTAAAAGTGGTTCTCGATGATTTTTTGGAGAAGGGTGAACTGCGTGAAACAAATGAAAAGTTATGCTTGTACCTGACTATAAGATAGCAAGAAATCTCTTTAAGCTTATAGATAGGAACAAAAGTATGCAACATTTCTTCCAGATTTTCCAGTACTGCACTTGAGAAAATCCAAAATCATGAATTTAATATCAGCTTATGAAACATCAGGCCTCATTTATATACTGAACTATATGAGATATGATGATATTGAAAAAGACTGCAGTAAATTGGTAACTATCGAGAACACTGAGGTAGCCACGGGAAATGTTTGGCAATTGTAAGCAGCTTTGCATATCTCGGTTATCGTCACGTTCATCAACTCGCTACCAACTTCACCTGCAGAGGAGATGAAAAACAATTTATGTGATCAGCAGATATCCGTCAGGCAACTTGGAAAAAAAGCGAGGAGGTGATATTGCAGCCAAATTAGCAAAACTTCCGGGGACTCCATAGGCAAAATATCCAGGAGAAAAACACCTTCCAGAGTATAGTTATTGTGGACCTGGAACCAGACTCGATATCCGACTCGATGATCAAGACCAACCGACCCGGCGAATATCCAATGCTAATGATAAGGCTTGTCATGCTCATGAGGTTGCTTATAAAAGCAGCAATCTGCAACACAGACATATTGCAGATGTGAAATTGATCCATGCGTTAAATTCTATCACTGATAAATCCTTCGAAGAAAAATTATCTTCATGGTTGATAAAATCGGCGATGAAAAGTAAATTAATCCTGGGTGCTGGTAATTAATAACAGCATGGAATCTATTTATTATTCCCCAAGAGGATACTGGCGGGGTAAATCAGCAATCGATAAACTCGCTAACGCCGCAAAAGTAAAAAATACCACCGCGGCGGATTGGTTATCTAAACAGGCGATATGGCAGATTTATCTTCCACCGCATAAACAAATTAACTTTGCTCATTTTGATGTCAGCGTCCCTAATGAAGTTCATCAGCCTGATATATCATTTCTTCCGCATGATATTGTTAATAAATAAACATACAAGTATGCGCTAACCGTAGTTGATGTTGCGAATAGATACAAACAAGCTGAACCATTAACGACAAAGACATCAACTGAAGTGGCTTCTGCGTTTGAAAGGATTTATCGACGAGGTCCTCTACAGTAGCTAAATCTATTACAAGTTGATCCTGGCAAGGAATTTCAGGGTGCAGTGTTATCAACAATGAAGCATCATAATGTCACCATCAGACGAGCACATACTGCACTATATTGCGATCAGGCAAAATTGTTGAACGATTTAATCGTACATTTGCTGAGCGGTTATTTGGATATCAATACGCGAAGGAATTTATCCAGGATACACGATCTCAATAATGGGTCAAGAGATTACCGGGTGTAATTATCGCGCTAAATAAAGAAATTGCTCGAACAATCAATATGAAACCTATTAACGCCATCAAAAAGAAGTAAATACGCGTACAAAAACCACAAAATGATTTTTAAAAACAATAAATAATCGGCAATGTCACTGTGATATATTTATATGAACCAGGAGAAATTGAAGGCGGTAACAAAAGAGCTACTGATCCTATTTAGAGTGTCACTACACATACAATATCTAACATAACAAAATCCACGGGTATACCAGCAATCTATAGATTAGATTCAACTGCTCCTCAGCGCGGATGTACACGTGAACAGTTACAAGTGATACCCGAGGATACTCAATTACCACCGCGTGGTCTAAGCTAGCACCTCTGCGCCTGTTACACTCAAGACAAGTCAACATCACATTATCTTTGGTATGACCAAGACTATTATCATTTTTGTCTGGATTTGTGAGGATCTTTATCCGACCAACACCAACGCATTATACAATTACAACTCGCGCACTGATTATTCTGTTATTGTTTCAGCGTAATTATAAATTTAGCATCAATATCAAATTCTTTGATATTTTTTGTATCCTGTTGCTTATAACCAGCAAGGTTTTTTCTGATTATGTTATCGCTGACAATTTCATTGTTGCTAGTGTCATTAGAATCTGAAACAACTCTTCGAAGTTGATTTATTCTTCGTACTCTGAATACTGCAAAGTAAACTAAATTTGACTACTCGATGCGATCATCTACGATCCAAAATATCGTATCGTATCGGATATAGTTTATCCCTGAGAAGAATGTATTGTCATTGCGTATCCTAGCGTCCATGGGGATTTATCAGCATGCAATGCATCTTCGACAACACTGATATCAATTGACACAATATCATTTAACACAAGAATTTGCTTCTCAGTTTGTCCATGAATATCAATTTGAATATTCTTTCTTCGTGTATCCGTATGCCTATAACACAATGGTACCGGATGTGTTGGAAATTTTTCTTTGTGTTTCAAATAACTTCATCTGAGGTGTGTCTCTGATTATCTTTCTACTTGCCACTATCAAATAAATTGTTTGGTCTCCACGATTCCCAAAAATTATTTGATGGGGTTTCTGAAATTATTTCACTGGCTATTTCACACTGGATTTTATCCGGTTGTAATCTGATTAATTTCTTAAACTCACTTAATTTTTTTATCGTGATCAGTATTAATTTATTCATAATAATCTATAACATTCTTCAGCCAATTATGCGGAGATTAACCCACAAATGGTCGTGGTTGACCATGATCGCCACACATTATCACAGTTGTATTCTTTAACAATAGCCAATCAAGAAACATTTTTAATATCTCTAACGATACTGTGCATATCTCATCCCAAATAATAATTTCAGGAATATATTTCTCGCCCATTTAATCAAGAGTCCATGCGTCACCTTTCCATCGAAAGAAACTGTGATAAGTGCTTGCATTAACTCCTCGCTGTTTCATTTCTCTTGCAAGTCTCTGTGTTGGTGTTAGCGCAGTCATGTTTGATTTCCCTCGAAAGAATTCGATAACACGAGTCGTGTTCCCTGACCCATCACATCATTTTAACTGGTTTTATTTCTTCATATTGGATCGGAACACGAAGGGGCTTTCGATAGTTCTGATATCTGATTATTTTTAAAGTAATTGTTTTCAATTGTAACATCTGCTGATTTAGAATAATCACGCAATATTTACTTTTTAATTCTCCATGATCACCAACACTCTTCGGAATTTGTAAATTTAGCCACTGGTTCGCTTTCAGTGGCGACTCTAACCGCCGATTCAAGACATCTATTTATCATCCATAGCAAATTGATAGAAGCATAAGCCAGCATAGAAGCCCTTAAATATGTGTATTGGGAATTATCTCCATCTATGTAAGTAACAATTGTATCGAATATTGTTCCATCGGACAAGAAAGCGTCTTTACGATTGACATATATACCTCTAGATGTTGCATCTGCGATTAAGTTATATCATAATATCTCAGTTTCAAGCATCCTTCCCTATTATATGAAATATTTAACAAATCCTATTCGTTACGATAACGGGAGTTGATTTTCTGAGAGGGGTTCGGAAGACGGTTGGCTCAGAAAACCAACAAATGGCAAATTCATTCTTGTAAAAAGGATCTTTCAGCACTATTTACATTTTTTCAACATCAGTACTCGTTTTTCTCGGTAGAAAGCTTGACGAAACACATTGGTACTCTCCTATGACATCACCCACCCACCCCCTTCTCTATATGTCTCTGTCTCAGATGATTCATGGTATCATGAAAAGAATGTGCACATGTGTAAAGTATGACGTCACTTTAGGCATTTATCAGACATCAACAGGAGCTGAGTATATTCTAGATTTGGAGGAATAATTATCGATGTGGATTAGACCTTACTTTTTTAAATTCAAAAGTCATTTTCCTTGATGAGTTTTGCAAAACATTTCATTTCTCCTATCACTGATTCAACACAAAATGTTTGCCTTGCCTCAAGTGTATTGTAACACAAATGAGGGCCAGATCAGTTGAGGGGTCGAGAGGGTTGGGTGGGTTATAAACTTTCAAAAGGGTCCTGTCTTTCCGTGAAAGGGCACCAAAGCAAAAGTCTCTGTGTCTATTGACTGAAAGTGTGCATAATACAAAATTAGAATAAAATGGTGGCCAAATTTCAAGTGACGTGAATACATGTGTGTGTGTGTACGTGTGTGTGTGTGTGTGTGTGTGTGTGTGTGTGTAGGGGGTAGTTTTTGGTGGCCCTACAAACAGTTATATACAATAAATATTACATATACTGGAAAGTGATAATGCAAGACATAATGCATGATCTCTTTTTTCTTGTTTTATGGCTAACATAAAGTTCATTTTCAATTGTTGTATATGTTTATGTAAACTTTGACAATTCTTTTAATTTACATATCATTTTAAGGAAAAAAACTATCAAGTTTGTTCATTGGACTTTTTAAAGTTTCAGTTTAGTCTGCAATAGATGTTGAACATGTTCTGTACAACAGTGTTCCAGATCAAGAGTCATATGTAAAAATGGTGGCATAGCAAATTATTTTTTCATAAGTTCATGTGTTTACGATCTTAGAAGTTATAAAATTATTATGTGATTTTGTTGTTGTTGCTTTTGCAATGCACATTTATTGAAATTACACAAGCAGGCGAATCAATCTTTGAGACCGACAAATTACAATATGGGATGTAACAACATTTATATGGATTATTTATAAAACCATTTAATATGTTCATATATGGCTGGGGGGGGGGGAATGAAGTAATGAGCCTGTATAGTAGACTGAAATGCATAGAAAATTACACTCATTATATTGTCACAAACACCTGAATAGATTGCATATTTGGTTGTTATGTGGACTACTAACCGGGTGGATACAGTAGTTTGCACCAGCCAGGGAGAACTCATTAGGCTCACACAGTCATGGGCTTTGGATGACGATAATAGAGGTCCTTTCAGCTAGGTTGTCATATTATCATGGATAGAAACTATCCAAACTTTTGGGACCTGTCCTATGAGCTATTAAGATTATCTACCTTGCATTTAGCTGCTTTTAATTAACAGTAATGTTTTGTCTAGATTGTCATTAAGTATATTAGTGATGAATAATACAAAATCTGAAACTCGGACAATTTCCAAAGAAAACATGCTGGAAATTATCAGTACTCATTATATAATGAAAAACAAATCGAGGCTGGTTTTAGCTGGTTGATGTTGAACAAATATGAATTTTAAATTGTGTAGATGAAAACTTGCAGCTTGACCATCTTATTCGGCAGGTTCTTTTATTGATTTCTCTTTCGTAAGCATCGACAAGAAGCACTTGCCGTTTGCTGCATTTGTTCGTCAATTGGTTTTGTTTGATCTTATGCGATCGCCGACAATGTACCTGTTATGCATGAGAAGAGAGAAAAGCAAAAACAACAACTAAATCAGGTAAAAATCCAACAACAGAAAGAAGAAAAGCCAGGCTTAAAACAATACAACTAACCCTGACAGCAGAAAAGAGATTTTACATTGAAAGAAAAAGAAGGAATGAAGGGGAAAAAATATTAAAATGACAAGAGTATGAAATGATGGAAATATCACTTGGTGGCCTACGACGAATGCCTAGATGAATATAATATATAAAGTCGGTAACTTTTGCTCATTATTGCTTGCGACTTTAGCAATCTTCACATCCTTTCTATGTGCTTCTACCTTGCATTTTTTTCGATGGTGCCACTATTTTCGAAAATAACACTATATATTTGAAGTATAGAATTGAAACTTCACGAAAGTATGTATGTATGTATGTATGTATGTATGTATGTATGTATGTATGTATGTATGTATGTATGTATGTATGTATGTATGTGTGTGTCTGTATGCATGTATGCATGCATGCGTGCGTGCGTGCGTATGTATGCATGCATGCATGCATGCATGCATGCATGCATGCATGTATGTATGTATGTATGTATGTATGTATGTATGTATGTATGTATGTATGTATGTATGTATGTATGTATGTATGTATTATTATGTACGTCTTCATTTATCTCTGCCCGTACACCTAATATCTTTATACAAGAACGTATTTATAAACTCAAATAACTCACATTAATCTTAAACCTTTATCGAATTTGGTAAGCAGGATATAGGTTGTTTTTATTACAAAAAATCGGTTTTTGGAAAACAACTTGTTTAAATTTGAAACGAGGGAAGGGTAGCGCTGTAATTTATAGATGAGATGGTTTACACAATGCGATTTGTGTGGATTTTAGCTGATTTTGGTGGATTTTCATTGTGAATTTGGGTGTATTTGAGTGGATTTGGGTGGATTTGGGTGTTTCATAACACCGCTTTTCTTCAGGATTAAATTTACTTATACTAATATATTTGAATTTATTACATTGTCACCTAACGTCCCGGTATATTGGTACTAACTAACTATTGCAAACATGATACAAACTCACAATTAAAAAATATCCATATATTGATTTTAGTTAGTGAACATGTTAGTTATTAAGACTCTAAATGATTTAACATAATCTGATAAACATACCCTTAGAAACGACATATATGTTTTGGAATGAATGTTGAAATTGATACATGAAAACTGATTCATATTTCTGTGTTTGGATATAACGTTTATAGGTTTTATGTAGGTGCTTGAGTCCTTATTATCATTGTGAAACCTTCATATCTGGCACAGTTTAACATTATTCACCTTCATCTGACTCATCAAAAAGATTAAGTGAAACATGTTTTGTCTTTTCCTGTGCAGCCTGGTATCAGGAACAAGAGCTTTTCCCCGATAACATTAACAGTTTTTATTTTTAATTGTTGTACGATTAGTGCTATTTTTGGGGCCAACCATCTCCGTAAATTGTTCTATAAACGGGTGATCGCGAGTATTTTGATCTAATCATGCTGGTTTATAATGATGATAGTGTATGATCATTTTATCTAATTGTTGTTTAGCTGTGATAACCAGCAACGAGATCATCGATGAATTCTCGATAAATATTAATATCCATGATACCACCTTGAAATAATCGTTGACAAATATCAGCGGCTTTATTAATTATTTCCGGTGAGTTATTTCCAGCTGGTTTACCCGATATGAGAATTTCTGAGCGCATTGTATCATTGAGAATATTACCAGGACAAGTAACGAGACCACTCCTAGTTGAAGTTTAACTCGGAGAAAAGCCAAAACCGGATTTTTCATCTGTAGTAACAGGCGCATTATCAGATTCTTTTTCCTCTTTTTTAAATAGCCTCAAGGGCGATCTTTCTACTTTTGCTTTTTTTATTGTTTACTAGCTTTTCAAATTGTGACAATAATTGTTGTTGTGATCAGAAATATTGTTGTTGTTGTTGATTTAACTCTTTAAGGATTTAAGTTTTTTTAAGAAATGCATCAAATATATAATCATCACGACTGACTTTTTTCTCTTGTAATATATACGATATGCCCATTTAATAAATGTTTCATCACTTACGGATTCATAACCTGATTGTAACATTTTAGATTTATCATACATACAAAATAATATTGTTGCGGATAAACTATAATCTTTAGTATTTTCAATATCCTCAATAGCGACTTCTTGAAAGCTTTTAATCAGATCAATATTCTCCCTTGTTAATTTAGGTCGTGTAAGGGTTTCTGTCACATCAGTAATTTCAGTACGAACGCAATCTATAAACCTCAAGTATTCTCTGATCTACAGGAGGATGTTGTGGTGCAGCTATCGTTGCAGTTTGTTCAGCAGTTTGTTTTAATATTGGAAAAAGACCCTTTCTTTCCTCTGAATTAGTATCCCCGTATCTGTATTGACACATTATAGCCCGAACTAACCTCAAGCAAGACATGCCTTCGCAAATCGGGATTCAACTCACTGATCAGTAGTCATCAGTCTCGCCATTCGGGGTCCCAAATGCATCAAGTGCCTTCACCTACTAGTATAATGACGAAATTACTTGAACCATTAAGAAGGACTGGAATTTCGAACTTCATGGATGGCCTACTATTTGCGATAGCTACTCGGAACGATCATATAATCTTGCTGAGAAAGGTTCTAGTGCGACTCAGAAGAAGCTCACCACCATTCCACCTGTGCATCATTTTGGGTATAGAAAACTAAAGTATCTAGATCACGCACTCAGCGAAGGCACGTTAGCCAACATAGTTCTAAAGTTGACCTAGCAGAGACGTTGTAATTTTTAACAACTATGACGGAAGTTCGGGTTTTCGTTTGTCTGTCAGGGTATTATGGCAGGTATGGCGCTAATATTAATGCCACATCTACTCAGGTTACTGATTTCAATAGGAAGAAAGCTCTGACGAAAGTTGTTTGGACAGATGTTTGCGACGATAAAGAATGGCTGAAGTCGAATGACCAGTCATGACAAAGACTATGTCTAACCCATCGCATCTTTTGAGAGATTTATGAACAGTGTTGCTATAATACTATGATGGGAAGTTATTCCAGGTTGCATATGACAGTAGGAAAGTGTCGACTGCGGAGCGCAATTATGCAGTATCTGAAAATAACGTTTGGCAGTTATGTTTGGGGATATCGAAATTAGTGCCGGTAAGATAAACCTAATTTCCGATAGGGACACTGTACATTTTACTGTCGACCATATGTGTATAAGTGACCTACATTATTCAAGAGGGTGTTTATTATTTCGCACTGCAGGTGATTTAATTGTATGAGGCGAGAAACGATTATGATTTCAAGCAAATATTAACGGTAACCTGCTCTGTAGACAAATACATTACCTGTATTATATTAATATACATGGAAATATATTTGGTAAGTGTTACGACACTGTAGTAATAAACTAAGTATCATAAAGAAGCAAGCGAAACGTTCTATAAAATGTAAATCATTTAACTAATAAAGGTTTAAAAGAAAATCTATAAGCACAGTATTATGAAGTAAAACCCAAAATAATCCTGATAAAGTTATATGAAAGTCCTAATGAATGTAACATTTCGTAACAATTTCATAGTCGTAAATGTACTGCCCCGCCAGGAATCGAAACGTTGTCAAAATGGCGTTGTACTGAACTCCTTTCAGTACCTCACAATAGATCCAGACAAATATTAAAAGTCCAAATGATTTTTCTCTTGAATAATATTTAAGCAACAAACACGTCCCCAAGCTAAACACTGGACAAAACAAATAATAATGACTCCACAATAGGAATTATTCTTATTATTTGAATCTCTCCTTATCTACGCTCTCTATTACGACTATGTTTGACTACTTTATCCAGGTGATATATCATACTACCCATGCTATTAAGAAACAAAAATGCATGTGATGGATCCCATCCAATCGAAATTGCTGCATTCATCTAGAATCAAGTAAACCTGAAGAAACCAAAGCGTAAATAAGTCAAACTCCTCAATAACATTATTAAGTTGAAGTAAATTCAATTTTCAGCACCTACTATATTTTCGAAGAAATTCATTTCAAATAAGGATATTGTAACACTAGTGGTGAGTTCGGCACAATTAAAATTTACAAATATGCAGTCTGAAGATATAATTAGCAATTATAGCATCTCTTATATTAACATTTAAAGATTTATTTTCCATACTTTTGGCATTGAATGCATCCCAAGCAATATATCATGACCGTGAACTAAATGTATAAAATAACTGATATTATTCACAGTTTGTATAGATTCAAACAATAAGTGAACAGAACGAAACCAACTTTCTCCGATCAACTATCAGTTTGGAAATAGTATTATTTAAAACTAGGTGAATAATTGTATTCTATTTGGTTATGAAATTCATCCTTTCTATTATATATGTATATGAAGAGTAAATTTGAAAATCTATGACTTAATGACACTTATTACAGATCCACGGCAAGAAAAATTCCATAGCCAACCCAGGTCCACAATAGGGACATTGTAGCATGATCATCATGTAAGGTCAGAAAATGTCAGTTTAGTTTATCAATTACATGATAAATTCAAATATTCCGATGCAAATTCAGTCATCTGATAGTATAAAGGCCAGAGCTTTCCTCGCTCAGACCGATTGTCTGCATTTCTAAACCGACGTTCCGCCAGATCACTCGAATAACGGCCACATGATACCAGTGGTGCTTGCGCTCCTGTTTTGCCATGCTTTAGGGCAACTTACTCTTCCAGCACATTTTACCTGAAGCGACTGCGGTATTTTTCTATTACTCAGGGTTCTATTCTCTTCCTTCTTCATTGTCTTCTCAGAAGATATTCATGACATAGCTATTTCATTCTTTCATATTGACATGCTTCATTCACATTAGTTCTGTTACTTACTTTATTCCGTCTAGGTTCAAGACTGAAACATTATATAATTATGTTACAAGTGAAACTAAGAAACATTTGTGCCTTTACTCGTCCTATAGTTATTCTGCTCAAAAATTAAAGTTACATAATTTAATTGTTTTTCCTGTAGTATTATTGTCATATGCATCTTCCAATCTCAGAACTTATACGAGAAGGTATAAATATAAATATAAAATTAGTCATTAGGGACGATGGTTCTACAGATGTTAACATTTATTTATTTAGGTTTAATTCAAGTCAATTTTACTATTATTGTGACATATATTAGCAAAAGCATAGTCGATATATTTGTATTATTATTATTATTATTATTATTATTATTATTATTATTATTATTATTATTATCAGTAGTAGAAGTAGTAGTAGTAGTAGCGATTGTAGTAGTATGAGTAGCAGTAGTACTTATATATCCAGTTCGGCGACTCCATATTTTTTTCTTGCTTGGCTTTGTTCAGTTCTTCGCAGCATTTCGGTCTTTTCTCCTGGGATCAGATCATTTCCAGTGGTAGCATAGTTCTCCAATACTTTCCGCAGTATTCTTGCTTTTTCAGGAGTTTCTCTTTATAATATAATGTTTGGTGCTTGTCATATTTTACCGAGTTATTATTATTATTATTATTATTATTATTATTATTATTATTATTATTATTATTATTAAGGACCATCGGATCGGAAGATTCGTATTACATCTCTCCACATTGACCCCGTTCCGGTTAAGCTGCCAGGTATCATGACTGTAACACTTGAGGGTACTATTGCCGAGACTATTGCTGTCGATGTCACGATGGATGCCAGCGTGAAAAAATGGTTACTGGGACAGTGGGCCACTGTTCCATGTCTTTACAATGTTGGAACTTGGTAATATTATATAAATATATACATACATACGTCGTACATTTGTATTGAACCAGTATATTTATAAATAAATAAATAATATATATACGTAACGTAGTTACGTAGATACATACATACATTCATATGTTAAAGAAACATTATGGTATGTTATATTTTAATCTCATTAAATTGATCAATGAACATTACAGCAAATTAATTTAAACATTGCTCATAAATTACCCACAAGACAATAACTCTGAACTTTTTTCAGCATAATTACATTGTTCTGTCATAATATATAATAAACATGTGAATACCGACATTAGACATTTGCTTACATTTGAGGTTGTTTGAATTTGTAGTTTTCTTTATATGCTTTGATTGCTTGTTTTAGAATGCATTTTCATCTCTCTGTCCAAATATTAGACCTAAAAAATAGCATGCTCTTTATCTACTTCCTGTCAGAGCTTACATAACCACTAATATGTGGATTAATTTATGATTTAGTTGTTTATGATGACGTAATACTGGACAAACAATGAAATCAAAGAGATAACTGTAATATTTTAGCTGTATTTAATGGAGTTGATATACATTCACTTAGAAATATTCATCAGACTTGGTGTCAGGAGATATGGATATAATTACGTTTAAAAATTTTCACGTGCGATAGCAACCCCACACGGATTTATAACGATACATTTACATAGTCATAATGATGGCCTATAGGTCTTGATACAAGTTTTGGTTAAGAAATTGATCTAATTACACCAGCAGAAAGGGTACGACCTCGATGAAACGTCTTGTGGGTAAACAAAAACTCAGTATACAAAATTTGAGGAAACAAAATGACAGGATTAAGTAGCAAAATAAACAAACCAAATTAAACGAAACTATCAGTTAGAGGCGTCGGTGAGGCGTTATTGCCGTTTTTTCTTCTCCATTTTTGTAAGAAGCCTTATTTTTCAAAAATAGACGTTGTAGCAAAAGGTCTGTTCACACTCTCGGCTGCCATTGGGGTCAATTGAAAATTAAATTTATAGTTTCTTACAGGAGATTTTGCAGGTGTTTAAACTCAGTAAAATAATCCGTTAGATGTATTCTTGATATACAACTAGTAATGTTTAGGAAACCTTTTTTCAAAGGACGTCCAAACAGATATAAATTTTATCAATAGGTCCCTTTTCTCTTAAACTATTTTAAATACTGGTCTGACACTGACTATCATTAAACTTGTTATTTCCTTAGAAATTAAAAGAATCAACATGCTTTAAATTTTGGGATTGGATGGAAGCAAGACAATTAAATCTGCATACAAATCTAAGCCATTTACATTGGAATTGAAATACTGGAGCAATAGTTTCAAGTGTGTTTGTGGGTGTGGGTGTGTGGGTGGGTGTGTGTGTGTGTGTGTTGGGGGAGGGTATTATCGGTACATTTATGTCCAGAGTTATAAATTTGTCTTCGTCGCTTAAATCAAAATACTTAATATCTTACAATTGAATGGGAGACATGAGTCAAAGAGCACAAGACAATTTAGACTCAGTAATGTTGAAACTTGAAGTCTGTTGAAAAATAAATGACAAGAGACAATTTGGACTCAATAATTGTGAAATTTAAAGGAAAGCAAGTAAATAAATGACCCTAGACAACTCCGTCTCATTAGTCTTGCTAGTTAAGTAGCTGTGTTGTTCATTTTATATGTTGTTTTCAAAGCTTTTTCAAACTGAATTTGAATTCAATGGCACTTGCAACACTTTTCCTGGATATTTTCATGTCTTACTCACATAGGTACGTCGAATTTCATGCCCACTTTATCAATATGATTTAGTCATTTATAACATTGCGGAAACTGAAGAGTGCTCATAATAAAACACGAAGTAATTCACTTGATTGACTGTCACCGTCTTTTTCAATTGAGCATTAAAGTCACGCAATACGGGACGACAAGAGGCCCATGGCTGCAAAATAGAACCCATCAGTTAAAGGGGAAATCATCAATAATTTTGACCAGGTGGAACTTTAATCGGAACTGTATTGCATGGAAAACAATGTCAACACATAAGAAGCTTCTCTTTCTTGGGTAAACTAAGTGATGGAGGAGCTGTTGAGGAGCTCAGCACGGCCAACGACTCACGTCATCTCACTAAAGATTATATCGAACTAATCATTGATCCCAGTTTGTGTTGTGAGGAAGACTGACTAGGCTTTGATCTAAATCTCATCCTTTGTTTGTTTCCATTTTATAATGCCGCGATGTATGTTGCTAAGAGTTTCAGAGCCTCATAATAAAGATGTGACCTCCCAGTGTCGCCCGTGGCGCTGAAGGAGATGCATTTGTGTTTCGAGGACTGTCCTTCATCTTCCCAAGACAACAAAGCTTGGGCATGACTTACTTTCGGCGCCCACTCTGGTGTTAAATTCACACCATTCATCAGCACATGAAATGTTATTCACGGCTGGCAGTATATTTGGTGGAGGCAGACTTTTATTATACCCTATTATAATATACCGATGCATGTACAGTTACTGGCAACCTCTGTCACATACAGACTTCTACCTAGTGCGAGTATCTAACCGAGGTGGACAGAGGTGAGATATGAGTGGTCGTTAATACCGAGCGCTTTCGATCATTCAGCTCCTTATCCCCGTGTCCTAGCAGGTGCAAACGTTCTTTTTTCGGGATCCGGTTGATGGTGGATTGTTGTAAGCCCAGTCCTTTGTTATAGAGGAAAAGTAGAGAGTTTGAGCGTATACGCTAATAAGTTTAACCAGGCACGGGTAGTTTAATCGCCAGATTATCAAGACTCTCTCGGAAAGGCTTTACAGTCATTCTCACATGTGGGAAGTAAGCTACCAAGTCTACCCTCTACTCTTTTCTTCGATACTGGCATTATTCTTGCCAAAAGAAGGTCGGTGTATAGTATACTTTCTACGCGATGGAGTTAATGCGAAGCGTATATCTAAATGGGTGCAATGTCAACACTGAATATGCTAAGTTCAACGATGGTCACAGCCCTTTGCATAGCTCGTTGATCTGTTGAAGATGTCTGAGAAACCGGTAGTCAGCGTTCTTATATTTAGATTCCCAATTCATTTTGCTGATTTTGATTATTCTTTTGTTTTGCTTCGTGCAGCATTTGCAGCCCACTTGTTGAATATGAACGTTAAGCTCCAACCACCCATTCATGGATTCTATATTTATCATATGGTATGAATGAATAATTAATCTTTAATAATTCTACATATTTTCATGCATTTCAGTTACTCAAGATAATATTTTCATAGGATGGCTTGACCACAACTTATCAAGGTTCACATTAAGAATATAATTTGATAACGATATCTGTCTTTGCCCTATATCATTAATTGATTGTCGCTGTTGCAGATCATCATTGAATTAGTGGTACGCGTGTCAGACACTCGATTATAAAGGGTTGGCCATGAAATCTGCCCACCCTGGTTTGCTATCGTTGTTTTCTTTAGGAGACGAACTATATTCTAATTGTCTGAAAACTATATAACCTACATATGTTATGTGCCGTTAAACATCATGGAGTGTTAATGCTTACATATCATGCTTTCTTCTCTCTTACCTTTCTTATCACAGTATTGCTAGTGTAAAATATCTTTAACCACTCTTATATTGTAGCCATTATGGTAATCCTTGTGAGTTTTTGAAGACATTCGCAACAAATGTAAGCCATGACCAGCTAGTGCAAAACAAACCGCCTTGCACGTGTCGTTTCGCTCTGGAAAGGCTCCACTTGACGAGGGAAAGTTTCAATGTGAGCCACATTCCGAATCTTTTCTCCAGATTTGTCGAGGTAATAAATTATGGTAGAAGATTAAATGTTGTTCTCATGCAAGATCCATTTACCTCTGATCTTTTAGGTAGTATAGCTACTTCATGGTCTGTTAGCTCAAACTGACATGAACACAAATAGCTTAATTTTCATTTTCAGAGACCACGATGATTCCACCCTTCCTACGATACAAAAACAGGACATTACTTAATACGATCATTTATATTGTCAACTGTACAATTCCATTGCTCAGTACACATACGCCTAATATTATATTACTACAACTGCAAAAGAGTAAAAATATATGTATATGAAATAAAACACGATTCCTGATCAATATATCGCAATTTGTTATATAATTTGATCATATCAATAAATTGTGAACTTTGATTGTCATCGTCTTTAAATATTAAATACAAAATACGTGTATTTAAAACAATGGAAGACAAAGAAAAAGAACAATATGAATGTCTTTTTCAGGCTGCATTCATTACATTTACTCAAATCAGCCCTCTGCTGTGGGCTAACATTTCTTAACCCAAAGTAGAAAAGGCACATAATGAAACTCTTGGAAGAGCTTTGATCAATATATGGTCTATCACTTTCAATAGCTTGACTGTCTGTTGGAAGGGTTAGTCAGGTTTTAAATTATCCAAAATTTGGCTAAGGATTCCTGTTGCCATCTTCAGTGAGGCTGGTGCACAACTAATTTACTTTTAGCCAAATTTAACTAATTCCTACAAATATGGTCTTCACACTCTTAGGTAGAAACCAAATCTTGGATAAATGTATGCTTAGCCAAAATTTGGCTAGTGTTATCAGTAGCTTTTAGTACAAGTTGCATATGTGGCTGTTAGAAGTAAAATTCTTAAAAGCTGTATAATTAGCTAAATTTGGCTATCCACCTCAGACTCTGACCATAATGTACACATTAGACCTCAAGGCACAAACCAAATTTTTTGAGAAATATATATTTAGCAAATATTTGTTTAATAACTGCAAAAATTATTGTCAGAAGCTGAAGGTTTGTATCAAAGAAATAAAATATACTTTGCATAAGTGGATGATCAGCCAAAATTTGGGAGAATTGAGATGAAAGCTTGGAAAAATAAAAAAAACAATGTGTCTGTATTTCTGAACAAGTGTTCATCAATACAGTAGACTCATGCTGTATGACACCCTTTTAAATGCAAGCGAAGTTTGGTATTAATTTGTCAAAAAATGGCTTAGTGGCCACCTGCTTATAACCTCATCCTTTCCATTCCCAATTTTCTATCAAGTTTGCCTGCAGTTTTTTTACCACCTGATCAGTGACCACTGTTATTCTCTCATGGGTCCTTGTGTACTGTGACTATGATTATCTAAACATGTTTATTTCCCCATCACTGAACTAACCATTCACACTTAATAAGACTTATGTGCAATTTAAAGGGCCTGATTTCAACAACTGTCTCTGGTTAGATTTATTGCATATATAGCTCAGTTCATTGCAATCTTACAATGTGCTTTGTTTAACTAATCTATTATCAATTCATCTACCTATCCATCTACTAATATGTACTTGACCAACTATTTTTTTTTCTCTCTATCTGCTGACTTCCCCCCCCCCTCTCTCTCTCTCTCTCTCTCTCTCTCTCTCTCTCTCTCTCTCTCTCTCTCTTTCTCTCTCTCTCTCTATTGTGTCAGGCTTTTCTTTTCACATGTTGGATGATGGTACGTAGGTCCGACAGAGTAATAAGAAGCATATTATCAAGTATGTACCCTGGTAATCCATGTTATTTTTAATTCTGACCTGACATCAAAGAAGAGAAGTGACTGCAGCTTTAAATATAACAACCAATAAATCTCTTGAGAGTGGTTCACTAATTTATACCTGTGGTTAACTTTGAATGTATATTGTAATTGCTTCCTTTATTTGTTCATGGCCCTCTTCTGTAACATATATTTAATTGTTTACTATCGCTATTTCAGACTTGGTGGTCAAATAAATTTCATAGAATTTCTTGATATCTTTCATATTTAATGTTGTTTCTAAATCATCAGCAAACTGAAATTTAAAATTTCCAGTCTCAAATTTCCCTAACGGAGCCTTTTTGCAGTAAATCTTATCTTGACCCTCCAGTAGTGCCATGTAGACTGCACCAGCATTGTCCTCCACCAGCCCAATACTTTTTGGAGAGATTACCTACAAAGAAAATCATAAATGACAAAACAGTTTCTTCTTTCCCACTGGGACTAAAAAAATGTATTTACTAACAAATTAACCTTTTGTACATTATTATGCCTTGTGGATTAATGTTACTTTAAAGACACAACTATTTTCATAAAAGAAAAGTCTTCAGACTTATATATCCACATTTCTTTAACATGGTGTTGGTACCTGAAATGAATAGTCTTGAGGTCAATGACATTTAGTGATTCCTTTTGAATATATTTTGGTGTCATGTTCCCAAATCTTGGTTTACCTTTTCTGCCATGTCCACCAATAGTAAATGTCTACTGCCCATATAATGTTGACTATTTCAATTCAAGCAAATAAGTTATTCCCTGAATCAAGTGATAAATATTTGTATTTAGAATGACAGGAAATGATATAAACTAAATTGTAACAATGTTTCAAGAAATACAAATAATGTATGCCATTCAATTTATCAATACATAACAAATGTATTTTAAAATACAAAAATCTTACCACCATCCTCGGTCATACCGTCCACAGAAAAAGTCAAAGTTTTAATCTCCTGCACTGAAAAATACTCATGAATTCTTGGAATCTGAAGTGAAAACCAAATAAAATTAATTATGTTATCATATATGCCCATCTATACAATTTTAATCAAGTGTTTTCTTAATTTACTCGCAATAATGACTTTATTACAGAATGACATGGACACATGTGTGTCATCACTGGTTCAAAATTAGTATTAATCTAATTTCATTTCATATTGTGTATATGTTGCATATACGTATTGTATCTCATTTTCGAATAGTTCATTTGCATAGGGCTATATCAATGCTCATCCAGCAGTTATCATTATTACATTATGGTTTGAAAATGTTTTCAGAAGAGATTACAACTGATTCATATGTAAGTAGTCAACAAATCACATAATATAATTTTCTCATTATTGTAGATGAGAATACATAGTCATTTTGAATATTTTCTGCCATGGTAAAATTTATTCCGATTCCAGTTAAACTGCATTTTTAATGGCAATACATATCCATAGTAACACCCATTTTGTTCCACAAAATTCATTTATCTTTACACAATATTGTGCCATCTTACTATCTATAATCTGGAAAAACACCTGATGGTAAGATTGTCTGGCAAAATATAGTAGTACAGTATATAAGAAATATATTTACATTTCACTTGTAGATAGGTATCAATATGCCTCATCATCATTCTCTGTTCATCTACTTCATGAAAATCACAAACTGATTACATTCTTAAATTGTATTTCTTCCTGGCTCAAGTGTGAGCTGCTAAGCTGGCATTCTCTAGGTGGGCATGCAATATTTAACTTCTCAAAGTCATGTTTTAGTCCAATGAAATTCTGTACAGGCCTATATAGAAGTTCTTTTAATCTTGGAGTTGGATCACATGGCCTATTACTCTGGCCTTTGAAACTAATGGTGATGAACTGGAGCTGTTGAAACTATGCTGAATGGCTTATCAGTGATGATTTGTTGGATGATGTATTGCTTGATACAAGATACTGAGTATTGTAAAACAAATTATATAATAGTAAAGTGCCAAAAGTGAAAGTGCTGACCTTTCAATGTGTAGGAATTATAACCATGTACAAATCATTTCTCAAACATCTTTCTTTAGTTATAATGCAACATCAATCTATAAAACTTGTTAGCTTAATCCACTTTGATTTTCTTAACTGGCAGTTTTCAAAGATGGTGTGACATCTAGTTCTTCCACCGCAACCCAATAATTATTTCTTGCCCCTCCTTTACAACACATTAGATTCTCCCTCTAGTTATTTGCCAACTCCCCTCAAATAATTAGTTTCCTTTCAATAATGGACTCTTTGGAAATAAGTTGACTGCCATATGTATATATGTTGTTGTTGTTGTAGTAGGGTTAAAGCCATTTTTCAGCACACGATAAGCTATACATGGCGGCCAGTATTATTGGTGGAGGAAGAACCCGGGATAACCCCGGGAAAGAACCACTGACCCACAAGAAGCTACTGGCAAGCTTTCTCACATAACTGCATTAGCAGAATCTTAGATTCGAACACACGCAGACAGAGGTGAGATGGCAGTAGTCCATTACAGAAAGCGCTTTAGACCACTCGGCCACTCGGGGCCCCTGTATATATGTAATGAGTCTGCTAACAATTGGAAAAGGGATAGAGTCAGCCATCTCATTCTTTTCCCCTTTCAACCAATTCGTTTCTTTTCATTAATGAGCCCTTTGGTAATACACTTAAGACATGCAAGTGAAAGACCAAAACAAAATGGATCCCTTAACAATAGGGAGGGTGGGAAAGAAAGAATCAGGTAACTGATTCTTTCACCACATTGTACTACCAATTATTTCCTTACTATGAATTGTCTCTTTGGTATTAAACTTAAGAAAATACCAAACATATAACAGTTCATGAAATAAATTGGGGTTGTGGTGGGTTGACATGATCAACTAGTATAATATTTCTCCCAACAGCAATTTGTTTCTTTTTTTAATGGACTCTTTCCTAATTTGCTTAAGGCCCATATTTGAGGGGAAAATAATTTGCTGACCAGTTATTTTGAAGGGGGAGAAAGAATCACCTAGCCAATTCTTTCCTCAGGAAAAACATTAAGATGAAGGAGGAAAGATTTTGCTGGTCCTGCAGGAATAAAATCACCTGGTCAATTCTTTACCCAGGAAAGTTTCCAAGGGGGTGGGGGTGGGGGTAAATTTGACTACTAAATTGGTTCATCATGGCTTGTGTATGATGAATTCCAACAATAATACAATCATGGATACTTTAAACCTCATGCAATAACTCTTTAGAATGTTACTGGCAGATGCATATATATATATATATATATATATATATATATATATATATATATATATATATATATATATATATATATATATATATATAAGTTGTACAACCCCTAATCAAAATAAAATGTGAACAGCAATGATTTGCAACAGCTATTTTGTCTCCAGCAGCCATTGTAAAAATGAATTATCATGTAGAAATACATTCAGTAACCCATCATTATAAATATACATGGTGTAAAAACCTAAGTGGTTATATGAAATGTAGGTTACAATGACAGTATTTATTGAAAGGGTCTGGTACTACCAGAAATGCGTACATTCATTTTGATTTATGATCCTTGCATAACCAGAGCTTGAGAATGCAACATTTAGATAATCAGTGAAGCACGATAAAGAGGCAAGCAAAAATGAATCTATAACCTACATGGCTTATATATAAATCACTAATGGATAACGTTTCTTAAGTTAAGGTGGCTAAACTGTCAAATCAAATATGATTATCCTATTTGATAACATTATTAGTGCATTATGTACTGTTGTTTTATATTATTGTTCTAAAATGTTGTGAGCAGCCATATTTGGTGGGTGTGTCTGACAATCACTTACCATGGGATCTTATGTGACACTGATTATGTCCCCTTTATGCAGAACTTGTATGGTATCAAAAATAATTTCTGCCTTCCACACATCAATTGTGCAACATGTTACCAATTAGAATAAGTAACCCATTGATCTTACTCTGAATTGGAAAAACATAATATTCCTTTGAATGATTATGTTGATGATTGGGTTAACAAATCTTATCATGTTTGACTGAGAACCAATTGCAGATGATTAAAAAAACATTAAGCATTATCCATGTTTCTAAATATCGAAAAAGAAACTTAAAGTTTTAATTCAATACATTAGATACTCCCAATGAATCTGAATTCAAAATAAATGATACATTTGTAACCCCAAGATGATCTAAAATGTCGCCTGTCATTTAATAAAATGTGTATCTTGCAATAGATATATTGATATTCTTATTTTCATCGCTTATTTTATCTGGGTATCCCAGCCCCTGGCAATTTATAAAGGGAATTCTAAATGAGTCATCTGCTGTCATTATTTTAAAATTCTTGATATTTGACTTTGATCAGTACATTACTACTAGGATTTGCCAAAATATTCTTACCCAACATTTGTAAGTCTTAGATTACATATAAAAGAAAGTTCATATTATCAGTAAGAGAGAGAGAGAGAGAGAGAGAGACAGAGAGACAGAGAGAGAGAGAGAGAGAGAGAGAGAGAGAGAGAGAGAGAGAGACCTGGAAAGTGCGAAGGTGATTCTGAATAAACAAAAAACACAAGAAGTTGAAGGTCATTCAATAATGTTGATAGAAACAGAAATGCAAAAGTTTTAAAGAAATCGTAAAATTAATGCCTTGTAATTCAATAAAAGTGTTTTTACAATTGTCATGATATTTGTTTTGCCACAAAAATGGGTAACTTAACCTTTTCAGGCTTAAGAACTTATGTAGAATTGCTTCTTACCATACTTAAAATTTCTTTTATACTCAAAATGATATGGTTTGTTAGTATGCTTCATGTAGTTTACATGTACTTGATATTAGAGAAAATTTTGTTGTTTTTGGCTTACCAGTAGATACCCCTCCCCATCCTCCCTTGGTTGGTGATCTACAATTTCATATTTTGCATAGGGTTAAAAAATTTAAAGTAAAATAATTTCCACAAGTTTTCACACTGGTTATAGTGGCTATTTAAAAAAGACCTTGTATATCGTTGGCATTATTCAAAGAACCTTTAATTCCCTTTACTTTGTTGTATGATTGATGGGTGTAAAATGGATTATAGAGTATACAGCTTTGCCTTACATTAGATTTGCACCTTTAAAGAAAAGTGCTAGCTCCACTTGGTCATTTTCACTTCCTGAACATTAGAGGTAAATTGTATTTAAAAACATAACTCTTTTATACTAAATATATTGGTAATTTATTCATTGCTCTTTCAGAAGCTGATATTGTTCAGTCTGGCAAATTCATTTTCACTATTTTAATATCTGCTAAAGATAGTGTACTTTAGACAAATTATGGCTGATTTTTGTACAAGGGAGTAGTCTTTTTAGTTAGCAGTGTGCTAAGATTATTTACAATTTTCAAAAGTACAATATGGAAAGAAAACCCAGCCATATTACATCAAAGTAGCGTAGAGGTATGCCAACATTCTCTCTACTGTGCATGTTTTATATGCAAACAAATTCACCTTACATAAAAAATTCCCTCAAAGTGAATGGTAGATGTGCACGCAGTGCTCACTGCATTGTGCAAGCATTACGGAGTCAAACAAAATTTTACTTTGGATTGAGCCAAATATAACATTGGATTGACAATTCAGCTGTGTGGGGATGCCTGATCATCTTCGTGTGCACAGCTTAGAGGGAACATTGCTTAAATACATCGCTTTCTCAAAAGTACATAATAACAGGTGAGTGCCCCCTTGTACATCATAGAACTTGATTTTATCTGCTCTCTAATCAAGCAGTAAGATTTTAAATGATTTTGATTTATAAATGCACGCTGGTTTTCTAATGTTTTGGTAAGTACATGAGCTTTTTTTGTAATCATATTATATATGTTTTTTATGTTATAGGTGTTTTCTAATGTTGTAAAGTGCTTAGAGCGTCTATAGATTAGGCGCTATACAAAGTCCTCATTATTATTATTATTATTATTATTATTATTATTATTATTATTATTATTATTATTGATAGTATTATTTAGAGCTCAAGATGTACTAACCATTTATTGCTAAAACTATTATTGTTGGGGAAATTTTGTACATTTTGGCATAGTTCACAAGAGTAATCTTTTTCGTTCAAGCTAGAATGAAATATTAATACTAAATATGTTATTTTACAAACAATTTAGAAACATTAAATATCAACATTAACTGTAATAATAGTTTTGATAGCAAAATGTCAGGTTATCTGAAAGATTTTGCAAATTAAACATATTGTGGAAAGAAGTAACAATTGTATTATATATATTGTTTATGCTAAATGAGATAGTAAATAATTACCTTTTAATTTCTAATTAAATAATAATTTGTTTGAAAATGAGAGAAAGGATTTATATGAAATCTTTCAAAGTCAGATTCCTTTGTTGCTTCATGACATTTACAAACTATTATACATAATGACATAGTGAATTAAACTTAATTTATTGATCAATTAATGAAAATATTTTATGAAGTTAGTAATTATTCATTTATATGTGTGCTTATTAGTAGATACAATTCAGTTATGTAGTTACATATGTGATATTCTCCAAAAAATGTATGAGAATATTTGAATGAAAAAATCATATGAACAAAAGTGAACGTATAAAAACTATTCCTTAGTTTAGTTGGTGTGTTTTGGTACGGACCAAAATGTCAACTAAAAACCAGTTTAACACGGATAAAAAGTATAATCTTGGGTTAAAAATGAAATAATTACTGGTATACAAAATTACACAGGAAAAGTTAAAAAGTAAAAAAGAACGATGAAACCTTATGGCAATCAGTTTGCTAAATATTGTCTTTACATGGATGCATTGTGAACTTAAATGCTGGTGGGAATTTACAGTAAATGTACCAATATAGATTACATAGGTCAGATACTGGGTGACATCAGTATCATAATGGCAAAATTGTCATGTGATACACACTTTGCTGCACCCATTAAAGTCATAAAGGAAAGGTTTATACTGCTCTATACTATAGATTTAGATGCATTAAGATAGCATGGTCTCATCATGGTACACACTGTTTACCCAGTAGGCTAAATTAATTTGTAATATGGATGTAGACACATAGCACTTAGCAACAAATGGTTGAAAAAACAAACATGTCAGCAAATGTCTGAACATTGAAACATCATTCAGACTTTAAAAAAAGTTGTAGTGAGCTGTTTTTATATGACTGAATTACTCACTCTGTGATATTTACATACCGGTACTTCAGATTTCATTAATGCCCATTACAGTTATTAATTATATCAAGCATGTAGCAAATGTAGTTGAAAATACTCTAATGTGTGAAAGTTACAATGACCTATCCATTGTGTGGTTGATGGACTCTCCCTAATATATATATATATATATATATATATATATATATATATATATATATATATATATATATATATATATATATATATATATACTAATATATAATACTTTATGCCCTATTTTATCTATACTCATGAACATTAGCATATGTGTATTAGGGTGGCCCTTAGAAATCAAGTTTTGAATTATATATTTCTGGACCTCTCAGTTTGTTCTAAATGATAAAAAAACACAGTATGCAAAAAATCTGCAAAATTGAACAAGGTTTAGAGGTAGCTCAATGACACTGAAATTTGTGGTAATCACGTTCATAATTTCAATATTGTACTGTTTGTAATATAGATTGTAGAATGTAGAACCACAGTATAAATTTAATTTTTTTTCCTTACTTACATATTTATTGACTAATGACTTGTTATTATTAAATATTCTTTGCAATTTTGCAAGTTTTTTTGTTCAGTTGTTTACTTTTATGTTTTCAGGAAATTCAGATGTTGAGTGTTGACTGTTAAATTATCTGTTAAAAAAGTAACAAATCTGCAATTCTTGAAGCTTTTGCAACAGTTGTTGGATTTGAAAGGTTAAAGTGGGAATTTTGTGAACTCTGGACTGTGGACTGTTGAGTGTTAAATAGAGTATAATTGTTCCGGTTTTGGTTGATACTTACCTGTTAACAATGGCAGCAGCAGTGACAGCAGCCACAAAAGTGACAACACGCTCACAAGATTATCTTGTTACCAGTGCAGATGGGATAGAAAGTAGTAAACTGCCCTCAGCAGAGCAAATTCTCAGCTATTTCTTGCATCGTCACAATGTTCTTAAAGAGGAAATCTGAACAGCAGCAAACAACAGCATAATACGAGTGGAAGATTTTTGGTTCCGTGCAAACATTCCAGTCAAGCATCGACAAGATTCAATCAAAAAACTTGAAGAACTATTCTACCAGTGGAAAGGTCTGAAGAAGAACAAGAACCGTAAGACACAGACTCAGCAAGCAAATGAAGTCATGTTTACAGAAATGATCAAAGAACTGTTTGATATTGCACACGCTGATGCAATGCAACTCATAGAGAATGAAGAGGACAAATTATTCCTGGAATGTCAGCGGAAGAAGGGACGGCCTGGATGCATGGCGGGTGTGGACAATGTGCTGCTCAAACAACAAGAACTGCAGAAGGAAAAAGTGGAGACATTGCGAAGAAGACGAAAACGTTCTGAACTTGAAAAGGAGTTGTTGTCCCAAGTGGTTGAGCTGGACAACAGTAGCAATAATTCGGACATGGAAACATCATCTGAGTCTGACGACCAAGATCCAATCCCCAGCACAAGTGCGGCTGCTCCTCCACCACGAAAAGGAGGTAAAAAGCAGGTAATATCAGCCCCTCTGGCAGCAATGCTCGATAGAAATCTGTTGAGTGACAGGGCTGCCATGATGGTCATTTTTGAATCAATGAGGGCTATCGGACAAGGCCCAGAGCAGCTTGCTCTAAACAGGACGACTATACAGCGTGAACGCCAGAAACACCGTAAAGCAGCAGCTGCTGGCATTAAGGAAGCATTCAAACGAACCACAGCTTTAACTGTCCATTGGGATGGCAAGCTAATGCCTAACTTAACTGGTATAGAAAAGGTGAACAGGCTACCAATTCTGGTTTCGACAATGGGGGAGAAGAAGCTTTTACAAATTCCAAAGATACCTGCAGGAACTGGCAAAGCTGAGGCAGAGGCAGTTTACAATGCCATATGTGAATGGAAACTTACCAGTTTGGTTCAGGGCACGTGCTTCGATACCACGAGCTCCTATACTGGTAGACTGTCAGGTGCTTGCATCATTCTCGAGCAGTTACTGGGACGGTCTCTTCTGCACTTTGCTTGTCGGCATCATATAATGGAACTGGTCCTGGGTGCTGCATTCGGAATCTGTATGGGACCCAGCAAGGCACCAGATATTCTCATATTGAAGCGTTTTAAGCAACAGTGGTCAAGCATAGACCATGACAGATTTAGTGACGCCTTTTCAGATGATTATGCATCTACCGAGCTTGCAGATGTTAAAGTAGAAGTCATTGCATTCTGCGAACGACAATTTGAAGATAATCAACCGAGAGATGACTATCGTAAGCTGTTGCAACTAATGCTCGTCTTCTTAGGGAAAATGTCTTCGGACAAGATGACGTTCAGAAGCCTGGTCTATTGCATCAAGAACGCTGGATGGCAAAAGCCATCTACAGCATCAAGGTATGGCTTTTTCGGTCCCAGTTCAAGCTGACAATCCGAGAATCTCAAGGGCTTCTACGTTTGAACATATTTCTTGCAAAGATTTATATCAAGTTTTGGTACCAGGCACCTGTTGCTTCTACTGCAGCCAGAAATGACCTCCAACTCCTGCAGCTGCTCCATTCATATCCAGATCGTGCCATCAGTGTCGAAACGTCACGTAAGATGGCTGGGCATCTGCGGTACCTCTCGGAAGATTTAATACTGCTCAGCCTCTTTGATCCAGAACTAGATATTGCCACAAAGCAAGCACTTGTCAGAAGGTCGGAAGAAAAGGATGGAGAACTGGATCCACCAAATTGGGCACGCATTGACATGGCAGCCGTGCAACAGAAGACACTCGTAGATTTTGTCACAAAGTCCAGCAGAAAACTATTTACAATTCTGGGCTTGCCTTCTGGATTCTTAGCTGAGGATCCCGAGTCATGGAACAGTAGAGATGACTTCAAAGCTGCTGAGGCAATGGTCAAGACGCTTTCGGTTACAAATGACCACGCAGAACGGAGCGTTGCCCTCATTTAAGATGCAGTCCAGTCAGGGCGCTTTAGATGTGAAGACCAGCTGCAGTATGCTCTCCACGTAATAGAGCAGAACCGGAAACAATTTCCAGATGCAAAAAAGTCAACATTGATTGACAAACAGTAAACTCTGTGTCGTTCGTTTTAATGACCAAATGACGATTTTCAGACTCTAATGGTAAATTTTGATGTGCTTGAGCCACCACTAAATATTAATATTTTTTCATAATATTTTTTCTCATCTGTTTCTACAATAAATGGAACCACTCTGAGGGTTCAGATGCTAGAGAAATAAAAAAAATGTTTTTTCTATGTTTAAGGGCCACCCTAATGTGTATATGCTAATGATCATGAGTATAGATAAAATAGGGCATAAAGTATTCACCAGACAGCTAAAAAAGACAAACATTTCCAAAGCATGCAAACTAGTCAACAGTGACATATTTTTGGCATGGTGGAGTTATCCTCTGTTTTACTGATACCAATTTGTGAGTGCAGATGCAATAGGGCCAATGACACTAAGGGTTAATGAGTAGATAGCTGAAAATCCATATCTCTGAAGTATTAAACTTGGGTCACACTGAGTTACTTTGGACAAGACTTAACTATTTTCATTGTAGTACATGTATATCCATATGCCATAACTAATTTATAAACAACTCACATGCCAAATTTCGTGAGTGAGAGTGAAATAGAGTTCTGCATAGCAATGTTGTAATAATGACACAGTTGAAGCAAAAATAATGCAATTAGAGCCTGAAAATGAAGTCACACTGACCTACTTTTAATGTTTGAATTGCTGACTTGCTTGGATTCTGAGATGCCAATTTTCACAAGACTAGATTTTACTGGGTTAAAGACATTGTTGGCATAATGAACCAAATAACAAAGAATCACGTGTTGAGTCATTTTAGTATTTTACTTCCCACAATTTACTAAAGACAGAATTCAGACTCTCACAACATCATTAAATGTACTTAAATGCCAAAAAGTATACTTGGTAAATAAGTTGAATTCAGCATCTATTTGTATCTGACACATTAAATTTATTCTCTTGATTTAATCTACCCACCTACCTACTTATCTATCTATCTACCTATCCTTTAAATAAGGAATGAATGTTATGATGTATATTATGACAGTACAATACAACACCATTTATTACCTAAGTATCTATCCCACAGTGGTTCTTAAATAACTGTTTTGAAAGAGACTCTAAAGGTACCTGAAACACAAGAAATAGACAGAAGTAGTAGATGTAACACACACTGAAACTGGAACATGGTGGATTGTAACATTTTACTGTTAGTTCAGGTTTCATTTTGATTTATAATGCTTTTCTTTTCATGTAGTATAATGCAAACAGTTTGACATCTAACAAGGGTCATCCTTATTAGCACCATCTCTAATTAAAATTTCACAGCCAACATCACTTGGGAGATCATGGTTAATTACACATTTGAATAATCTAATCATGATGGGAAGGCAATTCTTTGATATTTCCCTAAGGGACATTTGCTTGCTGCTAACATTCTCTTCTCTTACCAACCTTGTGATTCTTGGATTTGGTTTAGCTGAACACTTCTAGATTTTTTTTTTAATGTAACTTTATATGCATGTCACAACAAACAATTTGTATGTTATAATCACCACCTGTTATGGAAATATATATTATTACATGTATGTGTTTACACACATTGTTTAATATCTAGTGCATTACTGTTTTCAATGCAGTCTGTTGATAAATTTTGGTTGCAGATAAATTATAAAATTAAATCCTTGTTTTGTTGTTTTGCAACATTTGTGTAAATTGCAAGATTATTTTCATTTCGTTCTTCATTTCGAACTATCTGTAAAAATATATCATGTCCAAATTTTGAAAATTTTACTGAGCAGAATGGGTTGTAATGTAAAAAAAATCTGATTTAGTAAAACTATACTACATGTATTAAGATAATATTTGATCTCATGTATTGTGATTACTATACAATGTGTGAGGACATTCCATCCATGATAACTTAATTGATGATTAGTTTGCTATTATTTTCAGTGATAATTCCCAACATATATTCCTGAACCTGTAGTATTTATCTAAATTCATCATGAAGGACTCAATGCCAGGATTGGTTGATAATGAAACTGATTCTATTTGTAACTGAAAAAAAGTAGAGACAGTGTTTCATTGATGTAACATAAATCTTTTACAGACCAGAGTTGAAAAAACTGGTTACTGAAATTTGCACCTGATTCTTTGGTGCCAAATTGAAAACATGTTTTAAACATTATAACATCTAACATTATTGAAGTTTTATTATCATGGAGTTTGCATAGTCTACAATGGTGGCTGTATAAGTACCAGAAGTCATGAAAGCAAGTGCCTTATTCTGATTGAGTGAAGCTATGTTTAATTGACAAGAGTTATCCACTCTCTCCAGGCCATTATCTTGGTGTACATTTTCTTTGATCATGAAACCAGTGTGAGTGCAAAGTTTAGCTCATCACTGAAACCACCTGCTGGGTGCCTAATAGCCTTGATAGAGACAGCAGAGGCATTCAACATTTAGATAAGTATGCATAAGGTCAAATGTCTTGCTACCAGAGAAGTTCAGCTGATATTTTCAAAGTCTGAAGAGAAGCAAACGACAGCAATTTATGCAGAAAACTTCTGGAAATGAGTTCAAGAAAGGTGTGTATTGATTTAAACTTATTTTCTGCTGATTTTAAAAAAATCAATAGGTTTAAAAATACAGAATATTAATAAAAGTACTTAGTTTTATTATGGTAAATTACCTACTAGTCTTAGGCACTTTTATTGAACTATTCACTAAGTAATCAGATATTTTCTTCAGTAAACATAGCCAAAATCTACTCAAAGAGTATACTCAGTAAGAATTAGTATTGAATTTGGCATAGTTTTTAATATATATCTTCTAAAATTGACCCCATGAGCATCTAGAACATGTTATCAAATTTAAATGTAAAATTTTCTAAAGATATATTACATGTGATAATGGATTTCAGGAAAGTAGATTTACATATTTTTATTAGTAGATTCACTCCGAAACCATTAGTTTTTTTATCTTTAAAAAAGTTGTTACAAGGGACTGAACAGTTTTGTTTTTTATATGTTCTCTCTGCTTAATTTAATAAAACAGCAAGTTTTGAACATAAATTAGATTCAGATTCAGATTCGGATGGAGAAATGCTAAAAAGAGGGTTATTTATCTTACAGTTAACTGCTAAGATTTAAAAAAATAATAAATTCAATACCATTTTTAGTTTTCTTCACAAGATCCCTGTCTGGTGACCACAAAAGGCATTCATTTTATCCAAACAAAAATCTGTTTACTAAGGTATTTCTCATGAAACACTACAGCCAAATTTAATTTGCATTTGTTCCACACGAAACCTGGTTTCAGGAAGACATATTTAATAATCAAATACATACTTTTGTTCAGCTTCACTTTTTTTCAATAAGGTCATGTTCAACTGGAAACTACCAGTTATAACAGCACCAGTGCATATTTCAAAATGTTTGCTCTGAAGAATCTTACACTGAAACAATAGTTTTGTAACAATGCAGATACAAACAGTTAATGTTTAAACTAAAATGTGCCAGTAACTTGTATTGGTATATGATGAGTTAAAATGAAAGTTTCTATAATGTGTGCAAAAATTGAACACAGGAAGTGAAAAGTATTAAAGCTAAATCTAGACAAAGTTTCAAAATGTAACTTATATGTAAAGAGTCCCATATATTTATTCAAGAAAGAAATATTGAAATATCATATGTTTGTATTGCTGTTGAAATAACTTCAATTTTAAATATTAAAAGTTCTTTTTTTTAAAATCTGTTTAGTCAGGTAGTTTAGAAAGTTGAATGAACAAGAATTAATGAAGATCTAATGTAATGCTCTCTCTTGAATCTCTCATGGAATTATGACAACTATTATGCCATTTCTGTATAGTGTAAGTTCATTGTTTATGCAGGTATGCATTCATTAACCTAATTATGAGTGTTACCTGGAACATGCACTTGGGAAAAGGCAGCACTAATTAAGGGTCTTACATACATGGATGAAAACGTTCGGCTAAAGCTACTGTACAAATGTCCATTTTACCTATTTAAACTTAATTTTAACTCCTCAGACCATAAGGTTAAGTGATTTTGCGTTTTTGTCCTGTACAAGCCTTCATCCTTCCATCCTTTAAGAATTACATTTTTATCACTATATCATCCATATATTTGATTTAATTTTAAGTAAAGCATGGAATATGAGCTTATTTCAAGATTTCAGACTAATTCAACAATAACTAAAATCAAAGCATATTAATAAGGTGATCTTGCATCCGATTAGCTGAGCTTATTACCAATATTAAAGCAATATTTTTTTGTTTTTATAAAACTTGCAGTACTGGTTTATATAATGGAGATTTCAACAGTTTAGTAAGATTGATATCCATTCATAGTAATTATTTGATCTTGCATCTGACTAAACCAGTTATCACTCTGACGGTCGTATTTGAACATGTTTGTAAATTATATTAAACTTGGAGTATATAAGCTTATATTACGAGATCTCAACTGAAGTGGCAACTAGCTGCATGAGTTTGTAACCACTTTATGATCTGATTTGATCAATATTGAGAAATGGGCTAACATCATGAAAATGTCAAGTTAATTTTATTAAAAGCAAGGTAAAATTATATAGATATGAAGTGACCTGGCATCTGATTGGCTAAACTTCGTATGACTTTCAATAGAGTATTTCTAATCAACTTTGGTTCTAACTTTGTAAATAGGTTTAAATCATCAAGATGTTTTATGATTTTTTGCAATAAATAAGGTGATCTTGTATTTCACAGACTGTGCTTGTTTGTGTGACTTTATCAAATTTGATAAATATGTTTATCCAGTCAAGATATAAGACAAGATGGATTCAAAAGACTTGCTTAATTTTGTTTAGAATAAATAAGTTTCATTCAAAACTACTGAGCAAACTTTTTCAGGTATACACAACCCAACAAGTATCAGGAGGACATCAAGCTGATCATGCAGACAAAAGAGAATATAAAGTTGGGAAATGTGCTGTATATCTGACAGATGAAACAATCATTCAAATCAGTCAGGTCTAGGAAGTGGCGACCAGTGAGGTTACACTTGGAATATACTATGCAAAGTAATTTAAGGTGTCAGTTACATCGTTTAAACACCTGAGGACATCAGTCAATAATATTATACCTGGGACTTTGAACTTCCTTCTTCAAGAAGATTGCCATTAGCCATAACAAAAAATTAATATTTAAAAAAGATCTTTTATGCTAAAGTAAAAATTGTTTTATAAACAATGAAACATTCCACAGGCAAGGTTCTTTCATATAAAGTAGAAAGGATATTTTAATTTTACATGTTTTTCATATGCATATAATACTATTAAATTTTGTTATGTACAATCTACACCATTTCAGTCATATGATAAATATAATAAATATTTTGTGTAATTTTATCATTTGTTTTAATATTTTGCTGTTCTCTTAATTTTTTATACATCCATTGTCCTATTGGTCCATCTTTCTTGTTAAATACTTGGTATAAAATTTTTGTTTTACAGTTTTTCCAAACGTTTAGTATGATTATAGCCCCCCTACCAATGTCAATAATGAAAACTGTTGGTGTGATAAAAATGCTTAGAAATAGTTATTTCATTCACTGATTTATAATTTCTAACCCAACTCTGACCAGGAGCGCTCTAGCACTGTCATTTTCTGTGGTTTTTGTGCTCTCCTTGCTAACACTGTGTCATATTATGTATAATATGAGTGAGTCTATCTACCTCTGACAGCAGAGTGACATAGTTCATCCTGATTGGTAACTGCCAGATAATTCCACAAATTACCACAAGGTTGAGAGTTATAGCACTTTGCACACATGTACATAGAAATTAAACCACTAGTTAAATCCATGTGAAATGGAAATGTGTAGTTCTCATTTTTTTCCATGATTTGACATTGTAAATATCAGAAGTAGATTGGCATAGTACATGTATGTACATTCTATGTACATATACATGTAGTTGTGCATCCACCCCTTTGCTGAAAATAGATCTGTCAAGGAACTGGAAGTAACCAAACAAGCAAGGTAGTATTTTACACTTAAAATGTCTGTTTGAGATGAAACATACAGTCACCCTGGTCATAAAACGTTTGAAATTATAAAACAATAAATTAAGTGACCAAGGTTTTAATTTTTTTTAAGTTAAGTTCTGATTGTATTTAAACAAAATTGGAATGAGGGTACAAATAAATGGGGATGTATATTAAGACTATAGTAAGAGCAATATGAAGGGAAAGAAATCAGTTTAGGAGCTTTTGTAGATTGTCTTCAAAGTATTTATCAAATATTAACCAACAGAGTCCAAAAATCCAGTCTTCATTACAAGAGAACAATTTAGTAGTAAGTAATATAAAACATTGTTTTGAAATGTGTCACTTTCATTTACTTTGCTCTGGTTTAGCTGTGATTGTTATGACAAAAATTAAGTGTTGCATTTGCTCATATTTCAAAACTCTTGTGATCATACAAATAGAGTATACTAGATTTCTTTTTGAAAACTGTCAATGATGATCATGAGCAGTGAACCTACATGCATTTCCCAAACTTTGTTTAAGCATATATTTAGCCAATACCGCATATACTCTTTATGAGTGATTTAGCCATACATGTTGCCAAATTTGTATTTCTAAGAGTTATTACTATAGTTTATACAAAAGAAAACATTGCAGGCAATGACCAACAATGTTATAAGCTTACATTTACACAACAGTATGGAATGAAATACTAAGCAGGATGGCCCAACATGGTAATTATAGAGCTTTTAAATTTTAACTGCCATACATGCAGCTGTTTTGAAAAGCTGTTGCTGAGACTAGCCAAATTTTGCTACAAGGACATAGCTGTGCGCCAGCCTCACTGAGCATGGCAACAGAAATCCATAGTTAAATTTTAGCTAAAGATACATTTATCCAAAATTTGGTTTCTGCCTAAAAGTCATACAATACATTACGGAAAGGGACAATATTGCAGTTAGCCAAATTTTGGCTAATCATAGTTACCTAGAATTTGGTCTTTTGCAGACATACATGGTGATTATACTAAAAGACACTAGCCAAATTTTGTATAATCATACATTTATCCAATATTTGGTTCCTACCTAACGGTGTGAAGAACAACTTTGTTGGAATTAGCCAAATTTTTCCAAGAGTCTCATTATGTGCCTAGAGTAAATAGAAAGCTCAGGTGAAATCGGAAGCTGTTACACACAAATACGTTTAACGTCAAGAAATTGTTGTTAAGAGACTTAAAATTAAGACCTCAACGCTAATTACTTCTTCAATATAACAGCCGCACGGTTAAACCTACACACACTCTCTCTCTCTCTCTCTCTCTCTCTCTCTCTCTCTCTCTCTCTCTCTCTCTCTCTCTCTCTGTCTCTCTCTCTCACACACACACACACACACATAGAGGCGCTAAGTTAATATGAGATACTAGTATATATAATATTCTTATCAAGTTGTTGTAGGAAGCAGATCATATCTAGGCATGTCCTGTTGTAGCAGAATGAATTTAAATGTAAATGTGTGCCGTCATATGAATGCTGCTTCAGTCTTTTTGTCTCAAGGGATTACATATATATAACTTGTTTTTCTTTGTCACAGGGTATCTACCGTTACCATTTGGAAATCAAGCAAGCCGGACATGTAATCGGATGTCTGAGTGCAGATATTACAATGGCCTCATCAACTAGTAGTGGGTTTTTGTTTGGTTGAAGGATCTACTTAAATAAAAGATTGTTTACAGCAGAATGTAAATCATCATAATACTTATTTTATCAATGTCGATAATTTATTCGCTCTTTCCATTGCTATTTCGAGGGCAGAACTATTCAAACAACCAATAAGAGGTCACAATTCTAGCAAATGGTGTACAACCGTGATTTTGATACGTATGTTACTTACTATACCAAACTAACACAAAACTATGGTTCCATTTCCTATTTATATGACAGTTGACATTGCAACATTGAACATTTAACAACGCAAAAACGGAATGGCTATACTAAGATGTCCCATTTTATCAAGTAGCATGTTACTCCTGCATGGGAATATACATAACGCATGTTTTAGTTTGATGTTTACTAAAACAAGCAGGAAGGAAAAGGGCATGATTCTGCAATTTATTAATATTAAATGCTTTTGAGCAATGTACCGCCTTTCCTCGGGAGGAATTGCAGTCAGTATAAGCCTTGAGATATCTGGTATTCAAGTCAAAAGACGTCGTGTTATGTTCAAGTAAAGATTTTGCTGATGGACGAGAACTCTCCTAAGAAGGGCATAAAGGACTAAGAAATAAAAATACAGCTACTAAAATGTCTGAAAATTCTAAAAAAATGTAACTGTAATACTAAAACAATATGTAAATGTCAAATGAAATATGCTTCCTATGGGTTTTACACACTTGTAAAATTCCGGAATGAATTAATATCCATGTTGTGATTCCGTACATTAAAACATCATAATGAAATATTTGTATCCTGTGCTACCATATCTTATAATGCACTAATTAATTAATGTACACAACATGCTTTCATACTTGTAAAAAACGATAAGTTACTTACACAATACAAATGTTTACCGTGACTAAACGAAGATTTTTTTAATTAAAAGGCTGTGAATATTAGCATAACACACATATAATGGTTTATGTTGAATAGAGCACAAATAGAGATGTCACTTGCATTTGCAGGACACATGACATTGCGTATCGTAAACTATCACGATATCAAAACTCAGTATCCTCTTTAGTTGACATTAAAAGCAGAAATTAAATCTATAAATCATTAACAATGATTTACAAAGCTACTCATACTGTAGTGGGCTTCAGAGTCAACGATCTGAGCTGTAAAAACGTGTTCATGTTTCGACTCAATTCGTTACAACTAAAAAGTAACAGATCTATCGAAGAAGAGTTCATCACAAGTGAAATACATCTCACAGTACTAATAGCGTACAAAATCCCTCCCAACGGTAACACCATAGGTTATATCATATACATTTACAGTTTATGCATTATAAACATACTGTTTACCTCGAAACGGCGTGCAAATGATACGGTCGATGTGAATTGGTAGAATGCACACTAGTGTCAAACACCAAATATGGTCATACTAAATATGGGCGCCCATTACTCGAATCAGTCAATTTATCTACCTTTATGTAGCTTGCATCTCATTATCGACTCATTTATTATATAATTGATTTTTCATTACGAAATATGGTCTTAATTTAAATAACAGAATGAAGCAAGGCCAGAAAGTTTAGACAACTTTAACAAACAATTTCTTTCAATAAAATACAAAGTTAATCTTAAAGAGAAACATATAGTAATGTAAATGTAATCCCATAAAATACTAAATATATTAGCAGACATCCAAACATATAGAATGTTTTGACTTAGTTCCAATAGTCTTAACAATAATGTCGTGCCATTAGTATTGTGGCACCTCAATGATACAATCCAGAATTTTTTTGAATACGTTCTCAATAATTTGCAATGTCAATGAGAACTTCGTAATTGCACTGAATAATGTAACTAAATGTAAATCCTCTCAAAGTGAAACTGAACAACTACAAGTGATATAACAAACTAAATATATCCTGGCAGGGTTTGCATGTTTATCTTACATCACATCATCATATACGACTAAATTATTAATGCTTCCATCAATAGAATCAACACTCGGTACTTCTTTAATATCAGTGATAAATTTAATAACATCTTCGTCGGATACCAATTTTGCCCTCTCGTTAAAATCCTTTAACACCTCGTAACGTCGCTGATCATCTACAGATGGTGCTATCAAATACAATTGGTTCCATTTTAACCACCTCATTATTACTTTAAATAACAAGTGCGTCTTGCCACTTTCAGATGGTCTAATTATAATCATGCGAATATAATTTGGTAGCGCTGCATGATGTTTAACAAGTTCTCCTGTTTTGTCGCCGAAAAATCAATTACTTTCATGTTATTATAAATAAATTATGGATCTATATTTTGTGAAATGTAAGACGCGTACTAGCACAAACGACTTGACAACAATTGCAACAAGAAATAACAGATCAGTGCTTACTGGTAAGTGTGTACAATGTGGTACAAAAAATTTAGATTTGTTTCTATTAAATCGGGTAATGAGTTTTAAGGAAACGAGGAGGTGATATTGATATTGACAAAACTTCCCGGGACTCGATGGGCAAAATATCCAGGAGAAAAGCACCTTCCAGGGTATAGTTATTGTGGCCCTGGAACCAGACTCGACAGTAGACCTGATAGCCAAGACCAACCCCGACCCGGAGAATATCCAACAAACGCTATAAATAAGGTGTGCCATGCTCATGATGTTGTTTATAAATGTAACCGTCTGCAACATAGACATATCGCAGATGTGAAATTGATTCATGCGTTAAATTCTATCACTGATAAATCCTTCAAAGAAAAAACAGCATCCTGGTTGATAAAATCAGCGATGAAAAGTAAATTAATGCTAGGTGCTGGTAATTAATAACAATATGGAATCTATTTATTATTCCCCAAGAGGATACTGGCGGGGTAAATCAGTAATCGATAAACTCGCTAACGCCGCAAAAATAAAAAATACCACCGCGGCAGATTGGTTATCCAAACAGGCGATATGGCTGATTTATTTACCACCGCATTTTGATGTCAGCGCCCCTAACGACGTTTATCAGGCTGATATATTATTTCTGCCGCATGATACTGTTAATAAATGGACTTGCAAATACGCGCTAACCGTAGTTGATGTTGCGAGTAGATACAAAGCAGTTGAACCATTGTTATCCAAGTCATCAACTGAAGTAGCTTCTGCATTCGAAAGGATTTATCGACGAGGTCCTCTGCAGTGGCCAAATCTATTGCAGGTTGATCCTGGCAAGGAATTTCAGAGTGCAGTGTTATCAACAATGAAGCATCATAATACCACGTTACTACGAGGACATACTGCAATACACCGCGATCAGGCAATTGTTGAACGATTTAATCGGATACTTGCTGAGCGGTTTTTTGGATATCAATACGCGAAGGAATTCATCGAAGATAAACGAATCTCGTGAATGGGTCAAGAGATTACCAGGTGTGATAGCTGCGTTAAATTATAAAATTACTCGAACAATCAATATGAAACCTGTTATCGCGATCAAAAAATGTACATACCCGTACAAACACTAGCAACTCTGCATCAGTTACACTCGAGACAGGTCGACATCACAGTTTCTCTGGTATGACCAAGACTGCTATTTTTTCTGTTTACGCTAAAGTGGCGGGAATATTTATGCAAATACTTCCAACGCATTACAGCTCGCGCAGTGATTATGCTGTTGTTGTTTCATCGTAATGATAAACTCAACAACAATATCAAATTCTCGTTGTTTTTTCTTATCTTGCTGTTTATAACCAGTGATTTTTTTTCTTCTGATTATATCATCACTGAGAATATCAATGATTGTGGTGTCATTAGCATCTAGAACAACTCTTCGAAGTTGATTTATACTTCGTACTCTGGACACTGCGAGATAAACTAAATTCGACCACTCGATGCGATCATCTACGATCCAATCAATCCTATCGAATATAGTCAATCCCTATAGTCAATATATATATATATATTATATATATATATATATATATATATATATATATATATATATATATATATATATATATATATATATATATATATATATATATATATATATATATATATATATATATATATATATAATGAATCAGTGGCTACTCTAACCGCAAATTCAGGAAATCTATTTATCATCGATTACAAATTGATAGAAGCATAAGCCACCATAGACACGCCCTTAGATTTACGTATTGGGGATATTCTCCATCGGTGTAGCTAACAATTGTACCGAATTTTATTCCATCGGACAAGAAAGCATCTTTATGATTGACATATATACCTCTAGATGTTGCATCCCCGATTATAAAATCGTATTCAGCATCATATAGAATTAATCGTGAATAATGTCGCTTGTGAAGATATGCTACACCCTAAGTCAATTTACCAGTTATTCTTCTACCGAGATCCTTTGCATGTCTATTTCTGACCTCAAAGATCTCCTTGGATGCTTTAACAATATTTTCTTCCTCGAGATCAGGAAATTTTTCTTTGTAATTGTTACTTATATTATCAATAATATCGGGTTGTGGTAACCAAATTTCACTCAGCGCGTGATATGATTTAATTACCTCAGAGACGGCCAGTGATATCAGTATTTTACAATCGATCGTATATCGTAATAACACTATTGGTACCCAGTGTTTTTCAGATATATGTCTACCAAACCAAACATAACAGTATGGATGAAGTCCTTTAGCGATCTCGAACGATACTTCACGAGCGAATCCGGTTAGATCAAAATCGGGTAAAGGCCCGTTAATCGCAACTCTTGTGATCGAGTGGTTGAGATTCCCAAATCGTTTAAATACCCAGCACACTCTCCATATCCGAGAACAGCCCTTTAATAACACGCAACCATATCAACCGAAAAAAATTTTTAGGATCATATTTGGTATTACATAATCCACCGTGTCCGTATTTTATACAACTGCCCTGAACATCTGAGAGAAATTCAGCGCGTGTTGGTTTCTAGATTTTTCTTTCTCGCGAAATGAGCTGCAACTGACGGGATTGTAAAACAGTTTGTTAGTAATTCCTCGTTATTATCCGTTGAAAACTTCCGAGCTAGTGTTCTCATGTCGTTCGCGGGAGGAAAAAAACCCAGTAAAATTACAATCTACGAATCAAATGCCACCTAAGGTAGGTAGGGCAATCAACGAAATGGCAAAACAGCGATTGAAATTAATTGCTGATTCCGGTCTAAAATGATTATAATTTAGATCAACGACTATATAATAAAATGTTTAAACATGAAATATATGACGCTTTTGATGAAGTTGTTGTTTTCGGTAATAATCCTAATTACAACGCAGGATTTGCAAAGATGATAGACAAAAAAGATGATAGACATCCTTGGTATATTTTTATGTGCGATTCCGTTGTCGCATATATTTGGATTTTGTAGAGATGTCAGAAAAGTTATCTTTGGTGCTAGTCATACTGTAGTGCTCACGCGAAGATCGATTGATGATTATGTTCTTTGGCGTGGTGCTGCTCCTGTTACTGACGGGCACGTAGAAATAACAAAATTATTATTGTGGATGCCAATAATGACTCCATCGTTGACTGTTGTGACTCGGTTGCTATTTTTTATGGAACATGGAGGAAAATCATTACTGAGTTGGTCTGATATTACAACAGCTACCATAATTAATAATGTTGTTGGTGTTTTTATTTGGCAGCTTGCGCTAACGAAAAATGTTTCCGCGCCAAGACATATCTTTGTTGCATTACAAAATGTATCGCGGGTACAAAAAATAGCGGGGGTTGCAAATGATAGTTTACAAATGCGTAGTCATATGATCTTTGATAAATGTAATGTTGGTGAGGTATCATTGCGAATAAGTAATCAGCAAGAACCAGCAGAACAACTTATTCTCGATTACGGTATCAATCAAATAGGTAGAGTGTATCATCGGTTGTGGTATTATATGGGTCGTGATCAAAAGATTGATACTGGACTACAAATATCACAATGGGATTTTAAAGAATTGTATCCGATTTATTATTTTTCGTTGCAACATCTTGATCTATCTAACATTCGACCGTTGATGTAAAATTTCAGGCTCGTATCGGCGATGCTCTTGGAGGATTTAGAGCAGTTGCTTTTATTCTCAGTGATAAATCTATGACGCTCGTGGGTGGTGGTGGAAAAATGCGAATCATTGATGCGCCATAGAAAATATGTAATATTTTCAAAAATATGTAATTGAAAATCCATCGGGGTTCACGCTAGCGATTCCAATGGGAGAATTAGATTATCACTATCTAAATAAAATACGGTACAATCATGTTAATGTAGCCCTGACACCTGGACAGGTAAAAAAGCTACAATCGAGAATATCTACTACGTGTGGCACAGCAATAACGCTAAAAAAGAAACAAATGACGTGGATCAAATAAATTATCGTTGACAAAAACTCAACTTAATCATTTCAATAAAGCGTTAAAAGCTGGCACAGGAGTTAAGTTGACTTTTTCACAAGCCGCGGTCAACGATATGATTAAATCCGGTGGAATATTTCCTCTTGCTGCGCTGGCTCAACTAGCTATTCCTGCTCTTAAAGCACTTGGAATAGGCGCTGTTGGTGCTGTTGGTAGCAATCTTATAGGTAAAATGTTTGGAAAAGGGTATAAAAAAGGGGAAAGGGATTCAGACTGCCGGGAAGCCGGTACACAAAACACTATGGATTGTTATTGGGAACTCAACAGGGCGGTTTCATAGGTCCGTTCTCGCTGGCAAAAATGTTACTGGATTAACTTCCGTGATTCTAATTTTGACCTCGTATACGCAGTAAAGAAACCCCCAATAAAACATTTCAGAGGTGTATTCATGAAAGATCAATTACCATCACAACCAAATATAGAAACTGGTATAATTAATCTCAATGATAACACTGGACCTGGAACGCATTGGGTGTGTTACGCGATACATCCCCGATCAATTATTTATTTTGATTCGTATGGGTTGCCTCCGCCAAGAGAATTTCTCAAATATGTGTCTAACTTGAATGCAACTCACACTAACACGCCAATATGGTACTCAACGCTGCCCACGCAGACATTAACCGACCCTCCGATATGTGGACGAGAAGTTCTTAACGCGTTGACAGCTATCTCAACGTCGTCGCAATTACATCATAAAGTCGTCCACGAGTACACAATGATGAATCATCGTGAATAACTTTTTAAAGAGAAATATGTAGTATAACATGGCAGATATTTGGGGAAGATCAGTATCACGTCGTTCCGAAGAAGGAGTTACCATCGGGCAAGTAAAACGAGTGATCAAGAGAGCTCTCTTATCGATAGTACACATAGATGAATTTAAAAAATACGCGATCAAATAAATACATTTACGTATTTACAAAAGGTTAAAATCTCCGCCGAGGATCTAAAAAAACTGCGTGATGAATACAACTCTCATATAATTACGTTTACTGATTTACAAACATCCATCGTGGACAATACAATATTTTTTGGTAATCCACCAGTGACTACACCGAAGCTTACAGAGATAAAAACTTCTATGTTGGAACTAGCAACACTTCAAGTTAAATATGCAGATCACGTTGAAAAGTTTACATCATTTCGTAAAAATATCATTGAGAAATTTTTTACAACCACGCTGGATAAAACTGAGATAAAACTCCCTGATATTAAAAAATCCATCGATGAGATGAAAAACACCATCAAGGCAATCAAGGATGATGCAATAAGGATGATAGCAATATTTGAAAAAAGAAAAATTCTTCATGAGGAAACCAACAACGTAGTATACACGATTCAACATGGATCATTTACGTTGACACCACTAAATAATATGTTAAATATCACTGCAACCGTCAAGGGTATTTATCGATTAACAATAATGTCGCCGACTCAATTTAATATTTCATCAGCGAGTTCATCTGGGGTCGGCAATACAATATCAACAATCATCGACAAGGATTCAACTGAACAGTTCACGATAATAGTAATCGATGGTAATCTAGCTAGGGCATCAATAACATGGTATGTGGAATTCGTAGTGGATTTAAGTAAACAATTAAACCGCTAGCGGTTTCAATTGAAATCTATTTAAAAACACTAGTGGATTGAATTCACCAGTGAATTAAAAATAAAATGTCATCACAGCAATATCGCTATGATCAGGTCAGAGAATTTCAAACTAGACTCAAAACATTCACTGAGGAGTATCAAACAAAAATAAAAAAATACCGACGACGGATCAACGTCTTTGACGTTTCCGTGTATTCTTGTATCTGGTGTGATCAGCGGAGCCGGTATTATACACTCCTCGGTGACAATGATTGCTCCGATTGCAGTTCCAATTTGTATATCCGCGACTACAACTATCGCGGGAGTCATATCAATAATAACAAAAAGAAATATCATCGTGTTCTCGGCTGAAACTACACGATTACACGGTTAATCTCCATACAGGATCCAATGCATACTCTCAATTATCCTCGATGATTTCCTCGTCGCTCGATGACACATTTATATCTGATGACGAGTTTTCAAAGATGTTTCGGTTGTATGATTCAACGATGTCAAAATTAGAGCGAGATAATAACAATAATGGCGTCAATAATGTTGCAGGCATACACGCAAGAATTACTTCAGCGAATAGCGAAAAATACAACTCCGGGAAAGACAAAATTGATATCGCTAGTAACGAAAATACCGGAATTCATCGTTGAATTTACACCTCCGTTACAAGCATCCGAGATAGCGCTAGCGCAATTAAGATGCTACTACATCTGGCCTAATGTCAGATCGGAACCATTTAATGGTTAACCACCTAATAACAGTTTTACATTCGAGTATAAAAATAAAGTCAATCCATATTGCAATGCAGGTGAACCGGAATGGCACCCATTCCATTTACGTGCTGGCGCATCTGACATTATTGGTTAGCAAGAAGGTATTGGGGTGTCTTTTTTGTATACGACAGAACCAGCAACAATGAACAATATGAAAGATTATTTGAAAGAGATCCTCATGAAGAATTCACAAAAATGAATTATGAGTTTGTGCGATTTAGAGGTTATATGGTAACAGCAATCAGTACAATCCCACCAAACCGAAAAAATGTCAATAAGTACATGGAAGTATGTAATCGAATTATCGCCGATATGGAAGAATTTAATTTAGGAATAATTCAATTTATATTAGGTCATGATCAGCCTAAAACGAGAACAGAATTTGCAGCAAAGTATAAAATCCGTGTTGAAGATATTCCCACGTTTAAGCTTTTAGGATATAACGTACCATGGATGTGCCAAAAACTCAGTGACGCCATCGACGAATTCTTTCCACGGATCCACGAACCGTGGTTGAATAGTCTCCCTGCAGTTCATTACCAGTTACCGGAACCGAAGATGTCTGATTTCTTCACTGATGAATTATCTGATCAGAATCCCAAATTAAATTACGATTTTGACATTAATTTTCTCCGAGATAGTAATGTCGATCAAATGTTCTCGTATGATGTTTATGATGGGACGAAAACTGATGTACTTGGACGTTATGAGTATAACGAGTACGGCAATATAATATGGCGATTTGCTCTAGGCGCTCAAGGTACTTTTATTATCACACAAAAAAGTTTGCTTGAGATCTTCAACGCGATGAAACGATTATTTCAAGCAAACCTAAACTAGTTTCGAGATTATCTTCAACGATCTCTGTTAATCGATTTAACAACTTCACGTAGGACAATCAAACAGCAACAACAACAACTAAATCAAATTATCGCCGATAGGAACTATCTCAACGATAGATTACTTTCATTGGTCCACAAAGATAGATCTCCCACCAAAGAAAAGTTCAAGCGGGTATTTTCGCGCACTGACACAAATTTAGTTTACATGAAATTCCCAGGGTGGGATGTACCAGTGATGAAGAAATCACTGCGAGATCTAATCAACGAGTTTTTCCCACAGATTCACGCGCTATGGTTTAAAATAAATCCACCCAAGGAAATTCTACGGTCGAATAATTCAGTATACAAAAAAAAAAAAACATAGATCAGCCGGTAACGTTGACATATCGTCCACGATTGCCATACACGTTATTTGTGATGCTTTGTTTTGTTAGGTAGTTATTGTATTGACACAGCAACATCAGATAACGCTGATCTCGGATACATTTTATATACGTTTTAACCAAATGTTTCTCCGGGGAGTTTAATCGTGATGAATCCACCTCATTTAACATACTTGGAAACCACCAACAATCTTATCACGAGGATAAATTTTAGAATAATCGACCAGAACGTTTCCTAGGCTGATCTTCGAGGGGAACAATTACAAATGACGTTAGATGCGAAAAGCTAGCTTTTCATCGTAAATGGAAAATCTTTGATTTTCACTTGCAATTTCATGGGATTTTCATCATAGACTTTTCACATACTTGCAATTTAGAAAAATGTAGACTTTTACAATAATATGTATCATCGTAAGCGAATAGTTATTTACGAGAACCATAAACTTGAAAACGCAATCAGGGAAATTTTTCACATTGAACTAGTTATTGATAACCTCGGCGACGATGATAAATTTCTACTCACGGAAGACCAAATGCAACAACTGTAACAGAATACTATAACAACCATTAGTTGTAACTACGATCAAATTATGCAATATGTCCATTCTCGCCTGCGCGTTGAAGAGTTAATGAGGGTATGAAGCGGGTGAAAAGTATTAACCTGAATCTCAAGAGATTCCAAAGATAAACTTGCAAAGATAAACTTTGTTTTAACAATGAGAAAATGACTAAAATGACTCAAAAACAGCCAAAAAAATATACCCACCCCGAATTTCACTATAACTTCCGTGTAGTTCATTGATACATAATACCCGCCGTTACAGTTGAGCGCACATAACTGTTAGGCGAGTAGGAGTTTTACCTGTCCATTGTATTGTATATCTGTTCAACAAACATTGAAATATTTATACATGTGTCGATTCACATAATGAGAATTTTACTTGTCCGTTCTGCAACACAGATAAACATTGAAATATTGTTGGTTACAACTTATTCCGCTGAGGTAACCGAATGGGAATTTTTGTATTGTTGGATCAACATTTTAACATTCCTGATTTTTTAATTAACTGCGCGTTTAATCTCATATTCATTTCCTAATTGTTTCCTAATTTTTTCAACGATAGTAAATAACGGGACAAACTTACTGACGTCATTTTCATATTTGAAAGAATCGTAGATCGCGTGCTGAATTTATTTAATAAAACTGTATGCTTTAGGTAACATGTACTTATTCGTTTGAGTGCCATATTCAATATCCTGAAGATCTGAGAAGATTCCATCACAGTTTAAATTATCTGATAATTGAAATCCTGGAGATTTTAAATTTGAAATTTCAGTTATAATCTCATTGATATTTTCAGAATTCATATAATAAAATATATTTCTAATATGGATATATAAAATATATCATACAAAAATAAACAGTAAATCATGATGAGCGGTTATCATTCTTTGGGTCCCTTATTAGGCCGCTATGTCTTTCATAGGGCTAATTCTTTGAGAGTATTTTTTCTGTTGTTTATATATCAGAAATATTTTCTTCTGTTGGTTATAGTCAGAGATTTTTCTCTCTTTGAGATTTTCTCTCTTTGAATCTCTCTTTGAGATTTGACCCTATGACCGTTTCTCTTGGCCGATAGTTCATTCTGAACTATCCTGTGGGGTTACCCAATGTGATGGAAAGCTTATTACATCCACGTTACTGTTTATTTTGACGTCCGTAGTCATACACAAAACATATTCCCCGATAAGGGACATAACTCGTCCAATAACGGGTTAGAAACCTAAGAATATATGCTTAGGGGAATGGGCGTCACATGATACATATATACATATACAATACAACCAAAAACAAATGTTATGGCGGTTGTACAATGAATGGATTATAGAATGACGTCAATGGTGTGGTATTTTATACAATGAATGAATGGATGATATACAATGAATGAATGAATGGATGATAATGATGGGGCGGGTCTAAATTCATACGTGAACAATTAGACAACCCAGACAAAATCCCAGGTTGTATGAATACAAAATGTATCCACACACCGTGTTATAGTGTGCGGGTTGTATGATTTTCACGTATGATTTTAAAAAGCATATATAATATAGCAGACGGTATGGTATATAAGCTGGTTATACATGAAAGCCGCACACGGGGAAGTGTGATTTCATTCTTTCGTGTACTTAATAATGATTATTAACAGCATTTAAACATGACCGATTGCTTGAAAAAAACCACTAAAAAAAGTAATACAACTGTTTGTAAACACTGCGTATTTTATTAGTTTTCTAACAAAACAGATAATTTCTCCAAATGATTATATCTCCGCTGAGAATCATGACAGCTAAATCAACCAATCGGAAAAAAACACCTAGAAATCAGGTGACACAACCCATTGAGATCGATAACTCTTTCATGAGCCGTACACATACCTGCGCGAGTTATTCCCCGCTGATGTTATATATAATAATACCAAACATAATTTAAACATAAATTTAATTTTTTTGTCCGGTTGTCTTGGAGACAGCCGTCTTGGTTATATTCTCTGCAACGTATCGTATTGAGGCTCTACAAATATTGAAATATTTTTCGGCTTCATACATTGATTGGAATACTATTTGTTCGTTAGTTGCTGTATTAAATGTTTTTATACATTTTGAAAATTTCACTTGTTTTCCAGTTTTCCCAAATGCACTATTCTCACTCGGCGTAATAGCTCGTAAATTATCCAAGGAATTATTCCTAGGATTGGAATCAATGTGATCAATAACAAGCCCATCTTCGATCAATCCATGGAAACACTCGTATGCTAATCTATGAGAAATTATTTGATTTTATTTACGAGTTAAGTAAAAACGACCCCGTGCCAGTGTGGTTACCTCACAGTTTTGAGCACGAAGAGGGCATATTCGATCAATTTGTGAGACCCAACGGCGAATTATACCGTACTGAAGCTCTCCACAACGAGATGTAAGAACTAGTTAGTATTTTTTCAACGGAACACGGCGAACAATTATTAACAAATTGTTTTACAATTACGATGGTTGCAGCTCATTTTGCGAGAAAGAAAAACTTGTGGAAACCAACAAGAACTGAATTTCTATCAGATATCAAATTAATCAGCATCGGATATAACCATGGCGAATTATGGAATAAAAAAATTATGACCCTGAAAATATTATTCCGGTTGATATGGTGGCGTGTTATCCAGGGAGTTTTCTCGGGTATGGAGAATGTGCTGAATGCTTCAAGCGATTTGGACATCCCACACATGAGATGACCCGTGTTGCGATTAATGGACCACTACCTGATTTTGATTTAACTGGATTCGCTCGTGTGGTATCATTTTGAATTGGCTACAGGACTTCATCCGTGTTGTTATGTTTGGATTGCTAGACATATATCTGAAAAACACTGGATGCCAATAGTGCTATTATGGTATATGATTGAATCTAAAATGGTTATATCGCTGATTATCAGTGAAGTGATTAAGGTCTGGTTACCGCAACCTGATAGTCTAGATAGTATAATCAGCGGAAATAGAAAACAATTCCCTGATCTCGACTAAGTATATATCTTGAAATGGTTCAAACAGATATTTGAAGTTAGAAATAAACAAACAAGAGATCTCGGTAGAAGAATAATTGGTAAATTCACACAAGGTGGAAAACACGACAATAATCGATATTCTTCACGGTTGATTATATAAAGCGTTGAATACGATTTTATAATGTAACATCTAAGGGTATATATGTAAATCGTGAAGATGCTTTTTTGTCCAATGGAACCAAATTGGGTACAATTGTTACTTACAACGATGGACACAATCGTCAGTATGCACATTTGAGGGCATTTATGCTTGGTTATGCTTCTATCATTTTATTTTCGATGATAAATAGATTTCCTAACACCGCAGTTAGAGTAGCCACTGATTCATTTTATATAAACGTAAAACACAGCGAAGCAGTGACTGAATTCACTAATTCTGACGAGAGTTGGGGATCATGGAGAATTAAAAAAGAAATACCGTGTGATTATTCCAAATCAGCAGATGTAACGATTGAAAACAATTACTTGAAAAATAATCAGATATCAGAATGCACCGTCGATATCTGATCCAATATGTAGATATAAAACCGTTTACTTAAACGGCTGTGGTGGGTCAGGAAAGACGACTCGTGCGATTGAATTATTTCGTGGGAAATCAAACATGATTGTGGTAACACCGACCCACAGACTTGCAAGAGAGATGAAACAGCGAGGAATTAATGCTTGCACTTACCACAGTTTCTTTCGATGGAAAGGCGATGAATGGACTCCTGATCGAATGGGTGAGAAATTTATTCCTGAAATCATTATTTGGGATGAGATATGCACGGTATCGTTAGATGTATTACAAAGATTTCTTGACTGGCTATTGCTAGCGAATACAAAAGTGATAATATGCGGCGATCATGGCCAACCACCACCATTTGTCGGGTTATCTCCACATGATTGGCTAAAGAATTTGTAGACTATTATGAAGAAATTAATACCGATCATACAGCACTTGATGAACAATTAGGCGAGTTCAAGAAACTAATTAGATTACAACCGGAAAGAATCGAATGTGAAATAGCGCGTGAAATAATTTCGGAAACTCCATTAAATGATTTCTGGAAAGCATGGAGACCAAACGATTTGATAGTAGCAAGTAGAAAAATAGTCAGAGACACACTTCAGATGAAGTTATTTGAACTGCATAAAGAAAAATTTGCAACACTTCCAACACCCCTGTGTTATAGACCCAAGGATACACGAAGATAGAATATCGAAATTGATATTCCTCTCTTGACCGAAAAAAAAAAATTCTCGTATTAAATGATATTGTGCTGGTTGATATCAACGTCGTCGAAGATCCATTGCGCGCTGATAAATCCCCATAGATGCTAGGTTACGCAGCGATGATACGTTCTTCACAGGGATTAACTATATCCGATACAATTGTTTGGATGGTAGATAATCACATCTAGTGGTCGAATTTAGTTTATCTTACGGTGTCCTAAGTACGAAGTATAAATCATCTTCGAAGAGTTGTTTTAGATGCTAATGACACTACAATAAGTGATATTGTCAGCGATGATATAATCAGAAAAAAATCTCTGGTTATAAACAACAGGATAAAAAAATAATAGAGAATTTGATATTGATGCCGAATTAATAATCACACTGAAACAGCAACAAAACAATCAATGCGCGAGTTGCAATTGTATAATGCGTTGGTGATCGTCGGATAAGGACTCTCGACAATTTACCGTAGACAGAAAAAATAGTAGTATTGGTCATACCAGAGATAATGTGATGCTGACTTGTCTTGAATGCAACAGACGCAGAGAAGCTAGTTAAGACCAGAGGCGGTAATTGAGTATCCTCGGGTGTCACTTGTAGTTGTTCACGAGTAAATCCTCGCTGGGAAGCAGCTGAATCCAATCTATAGACTGGCGGTCTATCCGTGGATCGTGTTATGCTAGATATTTTATGCGTGGTGACACTCCAAATAGGATCAGTAGCCCTTTTTTGCCACCTTTGCGCTCTCCTGGTTCATATAAATATCTAAGAGTGACATTGCCGAGTATTGGTTGTTTTGAAAAATCTTTTTGCCTTTTTTCAGGTATATACTTTTTTTAGGTTTCATGTTGATTGTTCGAGTAGTCTCATTATTCAGCGCGGTAATTACGCCTGGTAATCTCTTGACCCATTCACGAGATCGTTTATCCTGGATGAATTCCTTCGCGTATTGATATCCAAACAACCGCTCAGCAAGTGTCCAATTAAATCGTTCAACAATTGCCTGATCGCGATGTAGCGCAGTATGTCCTCGTCTGATGGTGACATTATGATGCTTCATTGTTGATAACATTACACCCTGAAATTCCTTGCCAGGATCAACTTGTGATAGATTTGGCCAATGCAGCGGACCCCTACGATAAATCCTTTCAAACGCATAAGCCACTTCAGTTGATGATTTTGTTTTTAGCGGCTTGTTTGTATCGACTCGCAACATCAACTACAGTTAACGCGTATTTTTATACACCATCATGCGGCAGAAATAGTATATCAGCCTGATGAACCTCATTAGGGACGGTTACATCAAAATGCGAGTAGTTAATTCGTTTAGGCGGTGGTAGATAAATTTGCCATATCGTCTTTTTGGATAACCACTGCTGTAGTATTTTTCACCATTGCGGCACTAGCGAGTTTACCAATTGCTGCTTTACCCCTCCAGTATCCTCTTGGAGAATAATAAATAGATTCCATGTTGTTATTAATTACCAGCACCCATCATTAATTTACCTTTCATAACCGATTTTATTAACCATGAATCCAATTTTTCTTTGAAGGATTTATCAGTGATAGAATTCAAACGCTTCATCAATTGCATTTATCGGATTTTCTACCGGGTTAGGATTATCCTGACTATCAAGTCTGATATCTAATCGTATTCCCGGTTCAAAATAACTATATCCTGGAAGGTGTTTTCCCCTGGATACTTTGCCCACGGGGTTCCTGGAAGTTTACTTAGACTGGCGGTGATATCACCTCCGTTTTTTTTTAGCAAATCTAAATTTTTTTATCCCACATATCTCATACTTACCAGTAACCGCTTCTGTGTTATTTTTTGTGGTAATGGTCGTTGGGTCAATAGTTGGTGTCCGCTTCTTACATTTCACACAATATAGATCCATAATATTATTATGTTATATCTAATGGAAGTAATTGATTTCTCTGCGTTAAAGAAAAAACAACAAGTAAAACAGCACGTTATGTTACCAAACTCTATCAGGATGATTATCATCGGACCATCCGGAAGTGGTAAAACTCAGTTATTGCTCACATGGGATAAATTAGATTTAGTTGCCCCGAGCCTGAATGATTAGCATTGTTATCAAGTGTTAAAAGATTACAACAAAAATGTTTCAGAATTTGCCGGCGAAAACGTCATTGAGTTTATCACAAATATTGACGAAGCGCCATCCCTGGAATACTTAGATATCGGAGTTCATAATCTTGTTGTGTACGACGATGTGATGTTAGATAAACAAAAAAATCCCGCCCAAATATTTTCCCGAGGGCGTCATAAAAACACAGACTTGATATATGTCACTCAACGTTACACACAGATCCCCATGGTTATCAGAGATAATTGTAATTTGTTGTGTATGTTTAATGGAGTTGATACACACACACTCAGAAATATTTGGCAAACGTGGTGCTCTGATATGGATTATAATAAATTTCAAAATTTCTTTAGTGGTGCCAAAGCCACCCCACATGGATTTGTAACGATACGAATACACGATCCTTGGACACGATATCGTGTTGGATTAGATCGTATTTATGGTTAATTCGGTTAACCCCATAGCTGCAACAGGGGCGCGACAACGACCATAGCGTCCTTGTTTTTACGATTTCGAGGAAGTCTTGGTTTGCCAAACAGACGCTTCTATAAAGTATTTACGAACAAGCATTGGTTTACCAAATTGACGCTTCTAAAATGTTGGTCTGTTCGCCCTCTCTGTTTGGCAAATAAACGCTTCTATAAAGCATTTACGAACAAGCCTTGGTTTGCCAAATTGATGCTTATAAAAAGTTGTCGGATTCGCCAACTCTGCTGCTCAATTGCATAGTATACGTTGTTGATTAGGTACGTACTTGTATGTGGAACTTAGTTTCGGTCAGTGTGTTAAAGATCAGTGTGTTAACTCTAATGTTGCCCTTCATTTGTATTTATAGTAATATATCATTTCTATCCCATAAATTAAGCTGTCCGATAATGCTTAAATACTTTGAGGGATTAATGAGTGAACAATATTTTGTGTTTTTTTTCCCTCACTAATCATCGAAACACGCATGTGCCCACAGTTGTGTATAAAGTCAATATTTACGAGGATATGTAGGCCAAACAATTAGTTATCTGTCTTAAAGCAACATTTTTAACAAATCGGTCCTCTACCATAAGGCATGTTTTTTTTTACTCATGTTAAGATCTTAAGCTTTGCTTGACTAGAGTGTGTTTATGTTGTCTGCGTCTTCATTACTTTACATTTGTTTGATACTTATTGTGGCCTTCATGAACTGTCTAAATGTATTGTTGTTTTATTATTGTTGCTTTTGTTTGTAAAGTGGAATGATACCGGATTTATCAGATACGTTAATTAAATCGTGTTTACTAAACTGCTTCCTTAGAAAATGGAATATCATTTTGTTTGACGTGTAAGAGATAACATCAGGGCTTATTTGGTATGTCAAAATTTAAGATCACGATGAAATTGATTAACATGAAGACCCAATTAAAACAACGTTTTCTGACACGTTTGGGTACGTTTTGGATATTGCTGGGTTTGTGCGTCGATCTAAACACATTGTGTTAAATTTGATTGTTTCAATTTCATCGGTGCTCGCATTTAACATATGTAAAGTTGACATTAGTAAGTTTGTCTAACTTTTATTTTGGTCTCCAACGTATATTCATGTGACCTTCTTTAATCTTACTATGTTCGACCTTTGTAAGTTTTTAGGCTCTTGCAATCTCGGCATCTCGCCGTCGCCATGTTCTCTTAATATCTGTTGTAAGGCTGTTATCCGTTTCTTTCCGCACTGTATGAATGTTGTTTCAAGTCATTATTCACGTGTACCTTTGTCTTTTTTATGATGATTGAATTCATTAATATAATTTTGGAAGATGCTGTGTATAATATTTACCCTCTTCCTTGTACATCAGACATAGGATTAAAGGAATTGTATGACACAAGAACTCATCCAGAGATATCCAAATTTCATGACAAGATTTGGTTTAATTTTTCCCAGATTATTAGATATGATGTTTTCTTCTTATCTTTTTTGTAAAGTTTAAATTTAATGTTACTTTCTTAGAGAAGTTAGCTGGATTTAAATGTTGATTTACATAAACGGAAGTAATCCCTAATCACCCAATGTGGATTGAAAGTATGCTGAATATCTTGAACATTGATCCTTAGATAAAGATTAAAAAGACAAAATGTGTGTTACTCGAGAACTTGCAGTTGCACATATAACCCTGATTTCCTAGTGGTAATTGCATTGATAGGCACACCTTTACGTAATCTAGAGCTCATAAATGTCCTTTCTAAATAGCGATCACATATGAGATATATATTGGCAAACTGAAGTGAGAGATAATGTCAAAATTTATTATTTTCGCCTGGACATACATTGTTACGTTTGCTCCAGATCACAAGTAATATCACGTATGGGTACCAATACTAACAGGCCATCGTAGATTCATGTATATATGCCAATCTTCCATTTGGTTTAACAGGGGGCTAGATTTCTGATTGTGCAAAATATTTTGACGTTTTGTATACAATACTTAGGTTTCTGCAAACATACTGCTCACTAAACATTATCTGCTTAGTAAATTGATTAAAACATCAAGGATTTTGTGAATAAGCATGGGAATTGGTGTACATGACTGAAATATTTTTTTTGTATGGACATGTATCACAGTTTTCTTGTGAAAAGTTCTTACCGGGTAATGAAAATAGTTACTGGTATTCAAACATATGACATGATAATGCATCAATTAAACGTCCGTCCTAAAAATACCGAAATATCGGTGACCTGAAGTAAATGTAACAAGGTTTGGCTAGATAAATGTCACCCACATTTTGAATATCTCGGTCTCGTAAATTTTAATAGGAAAATTATATGATGAATATGGGCCGCATAAATACTAAAGATTCTTTGGTGCAGTTCCATGTGGACATTTATATACAGGAACTGCCTTGAGGACATCTGATCTTACATAAATTGTACACCATGTTAAGTATTTAAACAATGCTGTTTAAATAGTAGTTAAGTTCAGTTTTAACTGTACATACAAGACGTACAATGATAGAGAATGTGTATATTTAATAAAGACAGGATATGTCTTAATATCTACAATACAAAGAAATAATCTCCATTTGTACAGAACACAGTAACCTTACGTATTAAATGATGCATGACATGAATCTATTTAGGTTTCAATTGACACAAGTTATAAGAGTGACATAAATTGCTATACTAATGTAATCTTTAGGGCCCAGTTTCGTTTGATTGGAGAGGATAGATTGACTTTTCAAAAACGAAAACAAATCGTGTAGACTCACTCGCGGCTGACTGGTTAAAATTAATTTATCCTGTTGTACGTAGGATCTATACATATATGTATTTGTATAATTCTGATTCAGGAAACTAAAAAAGAAAGATGTACATTTTATAACAAAGTGATATACACCATACGAAATGTGATATATTTTAATACTTTCGTTTGTGAACATTTAAAATAACTACCATATTAGATGAGTTTAAGGTTTTCATATAACACATATGGAAGTTTATTTAGAGTATTCCGTTCGGACAGAGAGTAAACATACAATTTCCTTGCAAAATTATCAGCTTTTCTTGGAAAGTCTTACACTCGGTACTGACTAATACATAATGCTGTGTTCAAAGTACATAAATACTGTTCATTATGGTACAGATGACACTTTGTATGCCAGCACATGGTGATATAAAGTTGTATATCCCGATCCATCCTTTAGCCTTAAACTGGTCAAAACGAGTCCCTATTTATTTTCTAACATTAGCGTTGGTGATATCCAAAAATAACCGAAAGGTCGATAAATGTAGCAAAGTATAAGTTGCTAATGAGGTCTAAACTTTAGATTTGGAAATTTGTTTCATCTATTACAGGGACAAAGGTCAGGGTGAGCTATTCTATAGTTCCTTCCTTTATATTTGCGGTTCAATGTACTACTACTATATAATGGATGTACAGATCAAAAATGTTTCAAAACATGGAAGGGTTTATATGTTGCTCGCGATTTGGTGGTTTGTATCCGTCGCTTGTAACCAAGAAGAAACATTAAAGGAAATACAAACCTTCGCGGGTGATATAATGGTAGGCGCTAAGAAACAAGTGCCATTTATTTCCCAACTACATCGAAGATATATCAAGAGTTATATGCTTAAAGGTTATTTTCTTAATATCGGTGAGATGCATCAACATCAGCTCTAGTCGTTGACATGCCGAACATTTAGAGACGTTAATCCGAATGCATATGTATCTCATGAAATGTCCTGTGATATCTTAGGACACAAACGTCATAGAAACGCGGATACTCAAATATATTTTGATTATAGTATAACTGATTGATTCTAATATCAATATTTATATTACATTTGCAAACATGTTAAATAGTAAATATTCACATTAGTAGCTCTGCTTGATAAAAATGTACAACTGAGCTTGGTTTTAAGTACATGATTACAGTGAAATAGTGAATCTCTCTCTCTCTCTCTCTCTCTCTCTCTCTCTCTCTCTCTCTCTCTCAGTAGTTTTGACTTGCACGTAAGGCACGTACTTTGCAATCATAAAGTTCACCTTGCCGAAATCGATGTTATCGCGAGACTATAGTACTTCACTGGAATGTCATGATGAGAACAAATATAGTAGAAACAAATATACACATGATTATGATCAATACTGTTTGCTTAAAGACCATCCAGTCACAATTGATGTATCACAATGATATTACGCGGATTGACAATGATTGAATTCATGATAATCTCATAATATTGATCTAGTACAAACTTGAATATGCATTTGTACTAACAGTTAAAACGTAATTATATGAATCATATCAAACTATAATGGAATGAAAATATTTATACCACAAAGACTGATGCTAATATAGGAATATGAATGGTTGATTGTTTACTTCCACCGTCTTATATACAGCCCCAATTGCCCCATGACTGCATTTTGCATTTTTACACGACTGTTATTGTAATACAACACAAGCATTCCAGTTAAAAATGGCAATGACTGTAAAAAGGCTCATAATGTAAATAGGTTTATTGTGTACGTCCTGCCTAAGGTCACGTTCAGGGCTGGGGTTTACGTGTATCCACGAATGTACACGTTTTATTTATGTTGTCCCTGTGCCCTCAGTTTAGTGTATATTACATTTGCCCCGAAAACAAAACACAAACCAATGAGACAACCAACCAAAACCAAAAACAAATAGAGCAAGAAAAGGAACAACGAAACAGTTACCTCTGAAATATGTCTTGCAAATATGTTACACTATGTTGTAGATTTTATGATGTATGCTATTTATTTTCTCCAAAGGTGTCAAAACTCCTAGTTGGTCTATACTGAATTTCCTCCATAACAAAAAAAGATAAATGTTGAAAATGGCAAGTAAAATACAAAAGACTCCCTTTCAAAACAGAGAGAAATTGGAATGATGTCATTTTCTAATTTGTAGATTTGACAAGGGTGGTCTTTTTTCCTCTAAATGTCGGTTTTTACATTCGTATTACGATTAATACAAGTATGATGTCCTGTTTGGCAGGTTTTCTTTTGTACCATTTGTATTCACTTCTTAATCTTTAGAGATCCCTCTCTTTCAGAAAATATGTCAAGAAGCATTTGTTTTGCCCACCTAAATTTTTAGTGCTATTTACAATGTTGTTCCTTGTGCTTTTTCTTTTATTGTTGTATTTTGTTGTGCTTAAACTATGTCATAAATGTAATTTAAATATTTATTTTGTTTTCTAAAAGATAAGTTGTTTAATGTTTGTGTAAATGCTGAATGTTTCATGCATGTATGAATTTTATCTTTCTTTCTTTTGCTTCATATTCACAGTTCACTTCATTCGCTTATACTTATTATGCTATAGTATTAAATATATTTCTATATCTTACCTTATGCTTTTCTTTCATTTACAATTTTTTTCTCATTAGATATTTGAGAAAAAATGTATCCGGTCACAGAGACCACCTCTGGCGGAGAAGAAATAAAGCCACCTTTCGTCTAATAGTGACATTTTTGAAGCCATAATTTTCTCCACAATTTCTTTTTTGTATTTTCCATCTCCAAACATCGACCCACGCATGTGCCCCCAGGTGCGTATTGAGTACACTCTAGAGTGCACATGTACATCAATAAACTTTATATCAATTTTAAGAGTAGGTTTAATTAGTAAAGATACGGTCTTAGGTTTTCTTTGAGTACTTTGTGTTTATCTGTTTCGTCTGGGTTTTTATTAGTTTGCCTTTATTTGATTCGTATTATGGCTTTTATGAACTGGTTAATGTTATCCTATTAATGTCATTTATATCTGAAGGGTACTGAAAATGAATCTCGTTCACACGTGGTTAAAACACGTGTACTTATATTTATATTTCAAGGAGGAATATAATTGTGTTTGACGCGTTCGTGATATAGTATATGGCTTTGGTTTCATGCCCATGGGTAAGGTTGAAGTGATATTAATATTCGTTTGGACGTGACTGAAACGCAGTAGTCTCCATAGCCATGTAGTCGTTTGTTTTCCTGCTCACTTTGGGTGTTGATATACAAATGCCTGTCTGGATTCTTGTATATATATATATATATATATATATATATATATATATATATATATATATATATATATATATATATACACTTTTTGAATTTCATTTCCTAGTTTTATCAGCGTTCGCATTTGACATATTACATAGTTTCTACAGAGTTCACGATTTTCCCCAGCTTGAATTGTTTTTCAAACTGGCACAAAACGATTTCTCGCTCTTCCTATCTTAGTATCTCGACGTCGCTATGTTTGCGAGATTGTTCCTGTAAGTTTGATGTTATTCTTTCTTTAACGATCTTAGAATTGCTGTTTTGTCATTATTGACGTTTTCGTTTGTCTTCTTTCTGTGAATGTTTGAATTGACGTATCTCATTTTGGAATGGCTGGCTATGGTCTAAAATATATAAAAGAGCGGACAAAGGAAAAATGAGACAAGTAATTTAGAAAATTGATTTGCAATAATGTTACTCTTTTTTGTTTATTTCATGCTGCCATTTTCTTTTTTTCTTTAAGAGTGGCATCTTTCTTGCTTGATGTATATTGCAGTTATGTTTATGTTATGAATGTCCGCTGACCTTAGTGGATAGAACAGTTGCCTCAAAATAATAAGAAAACTATAAGAATAAAAAGAAAACGGATCAAGAAAGGACAAACAAAAAATATAAATAAACGATTTTCAATGTTGCTGCTGTATTGTGAAGATTTTATTAGGTCATTTCTTTATTTTCTACAATGATGACATCCTGGCCTATGCTTGTATTTTTAACTCTGAAAGCTTGCTGCTGTCTGGATGGTAAGCTTTTCTTTCATTGCTTCCCGTTTTATTCATTTTTTATCCATGAGTGCCCATTGCTCTTAAGGTATGATGTTAAGAAGTACTTATTAAGTCTGGTTGATGTACATTGTCCTGTTGTTTTTTAATCAATTTTGTTCGTGCTACTTACTTTGTAGGTGTTTTGTGATAGGCTTTTACTTGAGTCACACTTGTAATAGATTCATTCGTATATTTTACTAGTTAACAATGGACTTCTGGGTTCTGTGTATTTGTATAGTTTATATATTTGTTTTTTTTTTCTTCCTTTTATTATGCATTAAACATGATTCATTCACTTGCGCACTTAGGCTTCCTTCATTTCTTTTTGTCTGGTGATTTTTGTTTCTTATTTTTGGTGCATTTGCTACGAATTGTAATGGCAAAATCTATCTCATTATAACCATGTACGGAACGTTTTATTAGACAATATGTTTTCATTATTGTTTAAGGAACTCCCGGTTTGTTTAATTGTTAGTATATTTCCAAAATCGTTTTGACCCTTAAAGCGCATGAAAATTTCATCTGTCTCCCTTCTAAAGATACAAAGTGTGATTCAAATCCCTAATAACATAGTTATTTGTTTACCACAACATCGCTAGAGTCTGAATGAGAACTGAAAGGATCTGTTCTGAAGTACCCAAATATAGCGACCATAGTGGTAGAAACTTGTTTACTGTCCCGAAATCTAACGTGCATTGTTTTTTTTTCATTTATGTAAAGGCACTGTATAGTCGGATCAACGTTAATGCAATGATTTAAATCTCTTTTGTTTCATTAAAATGTTTTAACTTTTATTTTTACTGTTGAGCATATTTTGAAGTGGACATTTTACTTTGCGAACCACACAATTCAAAGACAATGTCTTCTAAGTTTTCCATCTGTATCAAATCATTAAATCGTATTCGCCAAATGAGTGTGAATATCATTGAATGCTCTTTATATTTGTAACGTTGTATGTATGTCGCATTAACAAAAAATTTCAACTGACCACCTTGTAGTCTTCTGGATGTTTTATCTTCGAGTCTTGTTTGCAATATGGAATCCAAATATTTGCATGAGCTCCGTTCAAGAGGATATCACCTACAACACTAGATCATATATGAGTTAACCTTTCCATTAAATTTCCTAGCTAATTTTACTAACCTTTTCTGCAGCATTGTTGTGCATATGATGATTGTCAGAGTAAATATATTTGATTGCTTGATATGCATGATTCGCTGCTCTACAGTAGATTATGGGTGAAACTGATTTGACATTTTGAGATTGTTCACAAAACGAACATTTCATCCGTGTATAAAAAGAGTGACATGAAACTTTGGTCCATACGAATTCGTTACTAGGAATAATATCCAGGAGTCTAGGTTAACATCGTAATATTGTTCATTTCATAAATAAATCCCATTGTATGCATTTCACTAGTGGCAAGAGGAACGCGAGCATTATTCAAAATATCAGATGAATGCAGATCAGTTATGGTATTTCGGCAACGGTCAAGTAACTTGTTTGCCTGTGCACAATACTAAATTTAACGTGGTGTTGTTCACTAAAATGCATCAAATATGGAATCAGCTATTTAGGTAGCACAATTGCTCATGAAACTATCGTTTAGTAAACTATTTCGTTCTCAGATGCAGATAATTTACTATTTTCCAATTGTATTTTAATACGGGCGAATCAATATTTTCTATGGACAAATCGCAGCTGTTTTAACTTGTTCAACTATACATTTTCTCGCCATGTGTCTTTGTGAACAACGTTTAAAGTATATATATATATATATATATATATATATATATATATATATATATATATATATATATATATATATATATATACCTTTATATTTAGGTATATCTGGATCACAAGTAATTAATCATTTTCACCCGATACAGTCATCGAAATAAGCACTGTATAAACCTGACAAAATCACAATGTTTTGATTTGATGTAGAATTACGGCATCCAAAGATGCATACATAATAAATAGTCATATTCGTTTGTAAGCATTTCGCTTATAAATCAATAAACTGTATTCACTATGTTACAATATATAGGATGAAATGGTTTCGATATGACAATACCCGCGTTTAAGACACCGTGACTTTTTAATTAGGTGCATTTTCAGATGTTTGTTTAAATTTGAAATCATTGCAATAATATATAACATAATGAATTCTCCTATAAACACTAAATTGTCATTACTTTGAATGACTGTTGATGGTAAGGATTTGAGCTCTTTTAAAGGTTAACCGTGTTAAAGAAAAAAAACTTTTATAATTATCAATCATTCATTTAGAATAACTTTCTACACAACTATTTAAACATATAGTTTAAACAATACAAGGGCAAGAGTCATTTCACGCAAATGAGGAAATGTTGTTGATTCTTGTGCATTGAATCTATTAAACACTATTACAAAATAATATGCTATTGACCATATGTTTCAAGGAATTTTGCAGTCTAACTGGCCAGACGTTTCTCGTTATATATCGATTGTTTTCAGCAGGATTTGCAGCAAATCGCACAAATAATGATCAGTTGTAATGACAGCTTGTCTAAACATTCGGATGAATCTCTACGCAGCAACACACAGCTAGTCTATAGCTTACTATAAATTCCTACTATTCGACCAGTTTGATTCAGTGGCTGGAAGCACGCAGTGAACGTTTGACTATTGAATGGACACTTAAGGTATGTCTTTAGTACGCACCACTGTTAAACTCTTTCTTTTGTGTCGCATTATGCTAGTACATTTTCTAGGATGTATACTTGTGATCAAGACTGAATATGTTGGGTTTCATTTTTCAGACTTTCGAATTCTTCTACTTATCTTGCCTTTATTACAAATATATCATGTTGCGTAAAGTCATCATTTCCTTTCTCGACTATTTGCGCAACAGATTATTGCCATCCGAGATACATTTGACGATATCAAAAGTGACAACGAAAGATAAAGCAGATATTTTACTTTCTCTTTATCTCTCTAACTCACACTCTTTCTCTCAAATGTGCAACAACTAATCGAGAATATCATTCAAATGTAAAGAACGTCTTTGCAGATTATCGCCACTTTGACAAAAAGCATAATATAATTCTGTATATATAGTACTGAAGAATAACCAAATAACTTTGCACAGACGAACAACAATGTCCTTAAAAAACATGTACTGAGTTAAACGTCTACTAGGTATCACCATGGACAGAGAAACAACGGCAACCTTTTATACTCTCAACGTCAATTACCAGAGATAATATGACTCTGGTATATCGATTTATAGACATATTGTCTAACATTATTGACAAAAACGAGTGTAAGACATGTGCAATCTAAGTCGCATTGTCATTACCTGACGACTTATATCGGACATAAACCTTTTTTCACATCTGAATGTTCATCAGATTCAATCGAAAACCAAAACAAACTACATACACACAATACATATATTTTGACTTTAACTCAGTTTGGGAGATTCTGAGTAAACGAACGTTTCCCTTTGATTACTAAATCAGCGGATTGGTTTGCTTTGTAGTGTACGGTGGTTGTTTCTGCCCAAGCGTAATCAATAATTCCATGCGTTTGTGCGTATATCGATTTTGACTACGGTCCAGCACTATATATGTAGTTAGAAAGACTCTAAAAGATTAAATAAATGAAGATATTGAACATAGCAAATTCTATTGTTTCTGAAGTTAAATACAAGCATATCTTTGTACGTATTCAGGAATATATGTTCGTAATAAATGTCGTTTAAATTAGACTCGTTTGTCCGGACCAGCAAATAGTGTTCCGGTGAGTAGTAAATTGATCTTCTAATGTGCGCGCATCAGTGCGTTCAGTTTTCATCTATATTATCAACACAGAAAGGTTCCCAAATATTATGTCATTTCGAGAACTGCCTTAACTTTGGTGGCTAGACATTGAGGTTTTAAACGCTACGAGCAACCAATGAATGTCCATTAAATTAGTAACAATTGACGTTGAGGCAAAGTAGCGTTATATTTAGCTTCTCTCGTCTAATTTCAGCAATACCTAGCTATCCTTAAATTATCAAATAGTTTGAAAACAATAAAAACTGTCTTTGGTTTCGTTTTCAGGACCATACAGAAGAAAAATGCAGAATATTTTCGTTCTGTTCCTCCTTGTATAATTGTCCGGCATGGTTATGAGGGCTACATGTGGTAACGTTGAAACTATATTGTCTCTTTTCACTCGCCGATCCTTCAACCTGTTGATGATGTATATGCTGTGTAGATACTGAGACGTGTTTATGTTTTGATCTTCCTTTCTGCTGTATACAGCAGAATTGAATATATGACTGAGTATAGTTTCTTGACTCTCACGTAAGGAACATCAACACGGTATGATCATGGCAGGCTTATCACAAAAGATAGAGCATAGAGGCTGTGTAGTCTAGTTTGCAATATAACCACTTAGTGGTTTACACTCTAATCAACTCATGCGATTTTGTGGACAATTGCTTATCGAGAAAAGTTCTTTCCATTCATATATTATATCGTTTTATATCACTGGAAGTTATCATGCTCTATGTTAATGATGTAACGATATTGTTTTCGAGTAGCAAGTTGTACCATTAATACGTTACTCAAATGATCAATTTAGTTTATCAAAAGAAGCGGACCACATTAAAAATCTATATATGCGATGAATTAATATTATCCATACAATTGTTACAGATGCATATTCCCAAACATGCTGACATTACGTTTAAGGCAAGTAATTATGTGTGTAAATTGCCTCTTGTGAAAGATATATCATATTCTCTTAGACATGTTTTTTTATTATGTAGAGACCGACCGAAATAGATAGAACACCAGAAACTGAGAAAGTAATCGAATACTTGTTATAGACCATGTTGATGGTCATTTGCTCTGTGAAAGACTGTATTCTTTGGTCGAATTTAAGGATAGAAATTTCTAACTCGTGACAATTTCTTCCACTAATAGCGTCGCCTGCTAACACAAAATGTGCAACTGTAAACATTGGTAGTCGATGCATTATAATACACGCTATTAAAAGGGCGTTATATCCGTTCTCGGAAAAGCATCCAGACGTCTTGGATAATTCACTTTCACGTACACGTAGTACATTTTTTTCAAAACATTTAATAGGCTTCGGCGGCTGACTAAATATTACATTCATTAACATACAGCTTTGAAAACAAAAGATCAGCTAACGTGTTTAACGTAAAACAAAAACGCTTTCCAGAAGAAAAATCCCCAAAAGAAATAGTTGATACCGGAATATACATAGTAAGATATATATTTATTCAGTTAATCCTTGTGAGTTACCTGCACCTGGAAATGGACCTATACCTACCTCTGGATGTGGACCTACATCATCATATCTCCAGTGTCCTGGATCAACCAGTCTTACGTCAAATTAAGCTGGACTAGCACCTACGTCAAATTAAAATAACCTTCCTTCTGAGTTTTGAACTACAGATACTTTCCACTATTCTTGTCAGTAACAAAGACAAATGAAATTTCGAATCTAAACTCAACTTCAGTTGTAAATTTTGAAAGCACGCTTACCTCTCGTTCATTTTCTCAATAGATCTTGTCAGTTTTTGTGGAAATTAAATTAAATTTTGTGCATTGAAATACAGTGTTTTGCTCTTGTTCTTCCTTCATGTATACACTGAGTAACTGATTTGAAGGGAAAAAATACTAAATCCAGCTGGGAGATTCAAATCATATTTCAATTCATGAAGTCAATTATCCTTATCCTGAACGCTGTAAAAATAAAAGATGTGAAAAAGCCTCGATCATCTTTGAACGGACATGTTGATACACATTGACTACGCTCTTTCCAATAAAATAAACAATTGTGTAATAGCCCGTTAAATACACAAGAATTAGATTGAAGTTTGATATACATATTTCATGTCCAAGGGCAGTTTTCATGTTTTCAATCCGAATGAGTCGTTAACGTATATTGATTTACCTTCCGCTGTGCCTCTATCTCCATATATACTCTAACAATTAGTTAACTTCCCTATGTATATATGAATATAAAATTTATATATTCATATTCATAATACATGTTTACGTTCTCTCAACCTGTCTGCTACAGTCACATATGAGAATTCGTTATGTGAATGTTGATTTTCTAACACGTTAGCATCCTGGAAAATTATTCAGAAGAGGTGGAATTCCAATAATGCATATAACAGGCTCGATTACCGGCCTGCATTTTTTCCATCTAAAGCTGCTTACTCCACATATTTAAAGGAACAAAGAACCTGTATCGTGTCGTGGTGGCCGAGTTGTCAAAAGCGCTGTCCGTTACCGATCACTGCCATCTTACCATTGTCTGTTTGCGTTCGAGTCTCTAATTTGGTCAGTGTGGTTATGTGTAACGCTTGCCAGTAGATTATTGTGGGTTTGTGGGTCTTGTCCGGGATTTTCCGTGTTCATCCTCCACCACTAATACTGGCCGCCATGAATATCATATTATATGCTGAAAAATGGCGTGAAACCCTAAAAACAAACAAAATGTATTAGTTTCACCTTCAATTGAGTCCTAAATTATATTCGAGAAAGTCTTAGAAATCAATCATTTAATTGATCCACTATTGCTAGGAGATCGATCTGGATTTTTTGGAAAATGAAATAAAACAAACCTTGCAGAAAAGACCTCGGATAACGTAACATAAAAGGGGTATATTCCAGATCAAAATATAATTTTGCTGTTTTATATAGGTGATTGTTATTGCATTTGTGTCTCTAGTCTCATTTTATTTTAAATAGACAAAAAAGTATTCCTTACAAATTCTGTTAAGTGAGGTATTTGGGAGCAACAGAGTAGGTTATATAATATATTTGTAGGAAGTTTAGATGCTTTTGCAAAGTTATTTCAGAATTGTCTTTCATCATGAAGGTTAGTCTTTTTATTTTTATACTTGAAACTCTTTCGATGATATTGCATGTTGTACAATCTACATTCAAAAGATATAGATGTTATATTCATGCAAAATACTTGATACACTTCGAATATGATTATTATTCTTTGATAGAAGCGTTTGCATCACAATGGAATTTTACACACATGGTAGCTCCAATCTGAGGCCTGAATATGTGTCATTAATGTGCAGAATTCCTTCTTTGACATTAGAAACAGAGGCGAGTGTGACGTTATTGATGCAAAATTGAAATCCTAGTAGATATTATGTAGTTGCCTCAAGTTCGATATTAGACGAAAACACTTTACTGATAACGGAAGTAGTATGAATACTAAGGTTGTAATAGCCTGTGACTTGTATATCCTTAAATCGAAATGTAATTTAAATAATTTGAGCCTTTGTATACCCTTATGTTGCTGGAGGCTATGTGTGAACAGATAATATTCGGACCACGCCGAGACGAGCATTCTTTTAACGCTCGTAGAGTCAAGACTCCAGCACAAATGCCTTATTCTAGTTTTAAGTAATTGTGCATTGAATTTTACAAGAACACATTTGAATAAAGTAGGCTTGACGTTCAAGTCAGTGTTCTAATCTGTGTTCATACAAACTACAATTTTTGCATTAGATTTCACTCCCTAAAAAGTATCGAGAAGAAGAATCTACATCAAAAGTTTATTTACCTCAACATTATATTAAATATGAGAAAGATAATAATTATATCAATGACGAAAACATCAAATTATTAGCTAAAATAGTTCAAGATGAACATGTTTATCTCTGCAAAATTAGACTAATTATGTAAAGATTATATTCTTGGGTGCCTCAATGATGATATAAAGAATAAAAGCATTGAAAAAATTACAAGTTAGGTAAAATTGTGCTGTAACTTTTTTATATTAACAAGGAAATCATTTAATGCTGATCAAAAGAAGCAGTAATGATCATAAATACTAAAACTAAACTATTTCTTGATTAATCTAAGATAACCGATATGATTTCAACAACATTTTAATACTAGAATTTAACTATGACGAATTAATATTACCAGTCAATAATATTATCAAAGAAAACTTTCCGAAAGTTATTTAAGCATGAATACATATATATATTCACCTCCAAGTATTCTCAAAGATAATGAGAAATCTAAATCTTATAGATTTCAAACAGATAATTTTTTACTGACTCCTATTCATCTTTCACTGAAAATTGTACTAAAAATAATAACTATTAGACTGCATAATTTAATGGGATAATAGGTAATAGAATAATACAAATCTGTCATATTTCATAGTTTGGAGTGTTAACATGTACTATAATAATATAAATCAGTCGGATATTATATTTTACTGTAAATAATACTAAAATAGTTAGAATCTAATGAAAAATAGAAAATAATATAATAACTATTTTTAGCACAATGAATATTATTTTTTTATTTTGACTTATTTTTATAATTTTTTTGGATAGTATGTACTAAATAATGAAAATTAGTCAGATTTTATCATTTCATGGAGTATTTTGCTGCTGATAAAATGAAAATCATTCATATTTTATAATTTTATTGAGCAGATGGTATTTAAATAATGAAAATCTTTTTGAAAACAGTGCATTTTATAATAAGTAGTACTATCAGAAAAATTATATAACTTTTCATTTTCTAATTGAAGAGGTAGCGTTAATGTTACTAAAATATTTGAAAATCCTACTAAAAATAGAACACAATTACATAAAAGAATCTAATATAATACAAAATATATTATTAGCAGAAGTAATTATCAATATAAATATTACTATTCGAATAAAATAGTTAACCTTGACTACGTCAAGGTAGCCATATTTTATACTTTGGTACGTTACATAGTACTAAAATATCGAACATTCGCCTCAATCAGCACGAACTGTGATAATACCTTCAAGTATATCTTAACCTACAGAAGAATCTTGGCGGCAGCTATTTCAGGTGGAAGATTTTGACAAGGTACTTATCGTCTGTTTAGCTCTTCTTATTGTCATTCCAGATTGTTCATCGGATTGTTTTAGAGACTTCGGTTTTAGGTTATTAACCTTATTATTTTCCATTTTCGTAGGAAGCCGATTAATAGCAAATGATGCTGCAGCGAAAGGTCGGCTCACACTCCTTGCTGCTTGTATGATTAAAATATTAAAATTTGCGTATGTGACCAATGTTCATCAGAGTTAATACGATTTATACATTGCATATTCGGTAGTATGCATACTTTCATCATACAGATATGTTCGCGTGTTGCACAACATGTTTTAAGCAAAGAAAATGCACGTTGTTACCCCTAAGGCCACACATCATTTTATGAGATTTTGGAGAACCTCGAGCCACTATATGCCAAATATGCAGAGTTGTCTTGTATTTTTTCGTCCGATATCTGTTCAACAGAATGTTAATCGTATGACGCCATTTATATGGATGAAACCACAAATATATTTGCTCGTGACTTGAGTGCACAGTGCTATCCACGTGTTAACCAAAATTTGGAACTTTATTGACATTATCCTCCTCTACGTTCAGATGACGACTTCTACTTGGACGGGTATCGCACATCTTTCAGTACGTTTTTATTCCGCTGGGACTACTTAAATGCTCAAATTCAAATATCTACCTAAATGCCTAGTAGTTATAACCCAAATGAGCGACGCACTTTCAGCCTCTAAGCCTTCATCTCTCCTCCTCGTTGAGACGAGTAACAAGCTTGTCATATCCTTTAATTTTCTACACCCTATCTGTATTTATTGTTTCAATTTTGTTATGCAGATCTTGATCAGAAGACAAACAACTTGCTTTTCATCTTAACAGGTATGTTCTTAGCTCATTTTTTTTTTGTTCCAGTTAGCAAATCTACGGTGAACAGTTATTTGAAGGATATTTAGATTATTTCATTTGATTTTCCTAGTTGGAAAAACCAAAATCATACTATAAAGATTATAATAATAATTGAAATTGTAACTGCAATCTGTCACAACTCCAACGAGATGGATTGAATCCATGGTCCACATCCTTTTTCAGTGAAAGTTATCTTGACCGCAATTAAAACCGTTTGATAAAATATTGATATGTAAAGGATAGGTTTTTTTTGTTTTGTTTTGTTTTTCTATGGGTTAACGCCATTTTTCAGCACAATATAAGCTATACATGGGGGCAAGTATTAATGGTGGAGGAAGAACCCGGAAAACCCCATGAAAGAACCACTGACCCACGAGAAGCTACTGGCAAGCTTTCTCACATAACTACATTAGCCGAATCTTAGACTCGAACCCACGCAGACAGAAGTGAGATGGCAGAGATCTGTAACGGACAGCGCTTTAGAACACTCGGCCACTCGGGGCCCCTGTAAAGGATAGACAGAGGTACGATAGGATGATATGCCTGATGACCAGTTGAACAAATATAAATTTAAATATAGGAAGATATTAGAGGAGCTGATACGACTTTTGCACAGATAGAAGACTTTGCTTTGGAGCACCTGTTTTGCATTACAAAGTCATCAGTGCACGTTAAAGATGTGAAAGGCTTTGATGCATGCATTCGTGTCCATAAAGTTGTTTTGTGCGGTCTTTTCCGGTCACAACTGAGCATTGTTGCATTTCGGTGGTTTGGTACTTCCAGTCTTCCTAGTCGTCGGACATAATGAATTCCATCTCATTCATTACTTCTGAGATTAGATGCTACCATGATAGCCTTCATATCCAAGTCATTAATGTAGAGATATGTGTCCTCCGGACAGCACGTTTCTTAGCAAAACCTCGTTGCGTCATTTATCCAGTAATGATCACATCTCACACGTTCCGCTATCCTGCAATCGACAATAATTGCCTAGATAATAGACGCCTTTTTAGCTAACAATTTTGTTGGCAAAAGGCGCATTTAGACGCGACATAACTGGGAAAGATATGTTGTTGCAAGAACAATCCAAGCACTGGCTGATTCTTCCTAGATGTGATTGATGTGGTATTGCAAATGGATCTTTGGGTTACATTTTCCATCACATAACACACTCTACAGGTTGAATGGGTGATGCTAATATATTATTGTTTATTTTTTTCTTAAATATCTTATCTGTCTGACATTGAACAGCCATTCTGCATAACGGTTTTGCTAGTCCTTGTAATAAGAGTGGAAAGGTGTGTTTCGAACCTTTGTAGTAGATATGGCAGTCACACAATTTTTTTTTGCATGTCTGAATAACAATTGTACCAAATATATTCGTTTAAATTTACAACTAAGGGTAATCATAAGTTTGACATATCACCAATACATTGTATTTTTTTCCGCAATACAATTTTACGCGCCTTAATTATCTACTCATTGATGATACATAATAGTCGCATAGTTCCTTTTTCTTTCCTGCGCTAATCCTGCTGAGGCAGATACCATGGATTTACAAGTCAGTATCCGATTTATTACGTTTCGCTGGAACCTCTGGATTTAATTAGACAATGCTTGAAAACCCAGGTAGTTGTGTTATTTACCGAACAATCGCTCCTATACTCAGTGATACAACAGTGTTACTTGACGGTGACAGTCAACGAATGAGCGTATTTAACTCTCAAGTGGAAAACATTTAACTGAATCACTAGTGATATTATAATGGCATATAGTCACGTTACGGTCACCTTGACATGGTCAATTAAAAAAACATTACAATCAAAACATAAAAGTAAATGCGGACCAAATATAAGTAGGATCAAATTTATATTGTTGATCCAAACGAATTATCATTATCATTCACCAAAGCTCAGCTTAAATCGGTATCATAAACCTATAAGAATATCGAAGAAAAGAAATAAGGAAAATGCAGTGTTTTTAAATATCAACTTGATAAAGTAGTGGGCTTCATTGGGGTAGAAAGTGACATACACCATATATTTTAGATCTATTTAGTTCTGATTCTTCTGGAAAATTGATTGTAAACAAAGAATATATTAATAACTTTTTTAAGACAAGCCAAATCTGAATTGATACGTATATTGGGCAACTTACACAGTTTATTTTTAGTATATTCAAAATTTTTGTAAGAATTACAACAACCAATTATTGAAACAAGACAATAATTAAATAAAGTTTCATCCGACATTAAATGTATTAACCAGCGAATTCCTGAGCACGTATTTGGTTACAATGTAAAAGATTTTACAACATTAATGCAATAACTGAAATACATCTACCAACATTTGCTCTACAAGGATTTTACACCGACAAAGTAAATAAGGCAATTACTGATCTTAATATTGAGAATTATCCTATATAACAATAATCCATACGGTGTAGTGCATATTGTCATAATTTACTAGAAATTGTAAATATAATATCAGCAAAAACTGTCAATGTTGTATCATGCAAATCTTGAAGAATATACTCAGGCCCAGCAAGAAAATGTTCTATATGCATGTGCTCTGCAAGTACCTACTGTATATTATATTGTACAAGAACTTATTAATTTTGTTTATTTGCGATAGTCGATTCGAGTAGTCTGACCACTTTGCAGTATATTTTTTTTTCAGTAAATAACGATGCTCTTTCAGCAGTAGATTGTCTTCAAAACATCATACATATCAATAAAACTCAACCATTATCGATGGCGATTGGAAGCGGTACAAATATAAACATGTTATTATAGGATATTATAGGTGGTATTAATATTATTAGGATGGAAATATATGTAGAAAATGTGGCCGTCTGGAAGAGGAATTTCCTAGGCTAAGTGTGAATCCAAATAGGTCCGAGGCTTTCCATTATCCATGCCCCAGTTAATTTCTTTTATGGCTGTCTTCAACTCTTTTCTCGTTGGCGGAACATCATGTTGGTTGTACTGGTATTTGGTAAAGACCTGATTGGCTGATTGATAATGGCAGGTTTAGGAGCTGACTAAAGTGTTTTTTCATCTGTCTTTAATTGCAGCCTCATCCTTTATTATTGTACTGCAATCTGCAGCAAGCAAAGGGACATAGTCAGATTTTGAAGGACAGAAGATTAACTTCATGGGGTTTTACAACTCTTTGGAGTTGGTAATGTCGGCATAGAGTTGCCCTTCATCCATTTTCCTGTCACCACCGGTCATGCATCTTGCGCATTTGTCTATAAGCCTCAGCTTAATATGACTCAAAGCGGTCTTTGGGGGGATGGGGTTGGTGTTATGCTATCAGTCCATGAATGATGTGTTCTTTCTGGCAAGCCGATATTCAATGTCAACGTTGTCAACGTTGTTCAAGGGGAACCATCCTTGCTGGATTCTTATCTTACGACCCAGAGTCGACATAGTTGTTTTTCTTCTCATGTCTCTGAGCTTGTTCCATTTTCAGAGGCATTTCCACGTATATGATCGTTGGTTTATAGCTTGTGATTTAGACTCTTCTGGACATTGAGCTGGGGGATTTGCTGCAGGAGTTTAACAATGTTGAAGGCTGTGTGCAAAAGCTTTTTATGCCTTGGGTGATGTTGAGCATTACGCAATTCTAAGGATACTTCGGACAAGTCTGTGGTCTGCCCTGCATTCCGTTCAATTAATGGCGTTGCTGATGAGAACATCGTGGCATCGCGTTAGCGGACCATTAAATAGTCGATTATGTGCGATTGGCGAGAGTGTGGGTATATCCAGATGTTCTTATGCTTGTTCGCCATCCTTAACATTGTATTTGTGAGGATGAGGTCAAATTCTACGCATTTGCTGGTAGGAGCAGGTCGTTGTTGTTCATCTTGCCGACATAATTCTTGCCAAGCACACTTTATTACATTATATTATTATGTAAAATACAAATTATATTGTATTGTGATTAATATAGTGGGTACTAATGTAAAAAAACTCGTGGGCTACCTTATTATATCTTTTGTATTCCACTAATATTGATGTCTCGAAATCGGCTTGGTCATACCTAATGACCCCTTGGACCAACGGTCCAAGATCTGGCGGAACGTGCTTTCAAAAGATGATCTTATTTAGGATTTATATGATATGTGTAAGACTATATATTCGACTGGACTAAGATGGATGGACACGAAATCGAACATTATGTATTGCTTCTTAAATTTAAGCAGAACTAGGTACAAAGTAGTACATTTGTCGGACATCGATAACAATGTACCTTTAAGGTTGAATAAGGAATATACCACTGATTATGTTTAATTAAATCACTATGTTAATGTTGGCAAGGGACAAACAACAAAGGTAATCCCTTTGTCTGTTGACCTGACCAATAATTACTTATTGGATACTTTTGGCAGTCAGCGATATAGAACAATTGCGGACAGCTTTTAAAGCACGTCAATTAGTTATTTCTGACATACACACTTCGAGATTTTGAAACAGAATTGATAATTTGGGATTATTACGTATCGAATAATTTTACCATTACTACCTTTCTGATTTGGACTTTTCCCTTTCATGTATTCTGATAGGATGTAAACACGCTTTTCAAAGTCCGGACAATCTAACCAAACATTAACTTCAAATGCAAGTGGTAATTGTTTCTTTCGTGTCAATACGTTACCAAGTGATTCAACACATAGTTTTGAATTCATAAGAATTCATTTAGATTCATAAATACCAGCATTATTTGAAAGCCTGCCAAAACCGATCAATATTCATTTCTTCCGAAACATTCGAGATAGAAACAGCCATTAGCATATGTACATAATGCATTTGTAACAACTACATTAGTAGATGATGAGCATTCAAAACACGACCGATTAGCGAAAGCATAATTAAATCGAGAAGCTAAATTGCCATGGGTACACGTATTCTTCAATATATATTGGTCTCCAACAAGTCTACCACTTACAATATTTAGATAAATTATTTGATGCATATACATAACAATCATCTTGTCATTGTTTTACCTCCCTTTGATTGATGTTTTTAAAGGTCGTCTAGTTAATATTTATGATGTATATTTAAAGAATGAGGTTTTTAAAGGTCGTCTAGTTAATATTTGTGATGTATATTTAAAGTCATAAAGAAAGCGCTAATGGGCTTTCCAATAATCATAAAATGTTCAGTTGCTGAATTAGCATTCAAATTGCCAGAAACGATATGACGTATAGTCTTGGTGGTTGGCCTTCTTTTGCGTTATTTCATTCTGATTGATTGCAAACACAGATTCTTCTGGATGAACGGATGAGCATGCTTGAACGTGATCCAAAGACAACCAAAGCAATCAATTAGAATGCGTTATGGTTCCTGAAAATGTACTTGTACTTAAACGATGATTTACGTACATGTACATATGATTAACTATTAAGTTATGCCTACTAATCGTGCCTTTATCGTATAATGAAAGCTATAGAAATATTTAAAATTCCTTATCTCAAATTTTCCAGCGAAATTTCCCTCCCTGTATTGGCACTATTTGTATCTTCTTTACTTCAATAACTTATATATTTAACCATGTATCAAACATTTATAGTACTTTCGATACACTCTCTTAACATAATGGATTCGCTTTCGTAAGCATTATTAGAAAGTTCTTTGTTCTGCGCATTAGTAGAGAAAAACGAAACACATGCTCATTTGTAATAAATACTGTACACTCACATGTATGAATACGCAGGTAGCCTGGCCATTCAAATTAGGCACTGGACAAATGCCAGACATTTAAACTCGCACGATTCAACCAGGTCAACAAATAATTGTGCATTTTTCTCTTTCACCAAGTTATGTTCCACACAAAACTAATGGAAGCCGTTTACTTTAGCCATTACACAGATTTATTTTCCTGAGTTCATCTATTGTACAATGACTATAATTAGCTAGTCGAAAATAAGGAGACAATAACCAGAATACTAGGTATGATGAAACAGACATCATACCTGATTAGTAAATGCATCCATGGTAAAATGAACGCATAAGGTCACGAAACTTGAAAGCTCGGTAGGAAGTATCACCTAGAATAGCCAGGGACGAGCGTGGCAGGATTCATGTAAGGGTCAATTGACCATTGTAAACACGAAATGTAAAGCTGTTGTCAATAATATGGTGTGTAATCAGGCTTCTGTTTATCTTTATTTGACCATTTCTCGAAAACGTTTTTAACTTGTGTGCATCTTAGACTTTTTGTTATATGCAATCTTCATTCAAATGACTTGATAGCACCACATTTCAACAATAACCTCAATTCCAGTCTTTCACCAGCAGTATTCGTTTACATGACTAGAGTTATTAAGCATTGTTTAAAATTGTAATAAGTTACCATTTGTTCAATTGTCGACCGGTCGTTTTGTGTTTCATTAACAAAGACAACGTGTGGTACAAAATTGTGTTACACCTTTCTGCATAACTTCCTGTTTGGGATGATATTTGCAGCAGATCTTTGATCGATCCGCATCTGTTGACAGAATCTATAATTGTGATCGTTGAAACACTCCCTTCCACCATCTGTATGCAGAAATTTGGGAATACCATGGCACTCTACAAATGTACTCAACGACTGAAGAACAATATCAGCTGCTTTTGCTGGAATCGCCATACTCCCCACATATTTTATCTGGAATATATTTTTCCCGAAACAAAGCAGACAATAGATTTAGCTGGTATACAAAGTATGTTCATTTAAAGAGAGTAGATCAGGATTATTTTTTAGAATCGTTCATATATATTATTACTGCGTTATATTATTAAAATGAAACTAAACAGACCACATCAGAAATGAAGAAGTGCGTAACACCATCAGGCACAAAGAAGGCCATTATGAAGACCTTCTCATCACTGTCAGAACGAGAAAGCTGAAATGGTATGCCATGTCTCTATAGCCAACAGTCTATCCATAACTGTACTGCAGGGCAGTGTCCAGGGTGGCATATGGAGAGGTAGACAGACAAAACGTGGACTGATATCACAGAATGGGCAATAAAAGGTTTTGCGGAGACACATGAATTGGCACATGATAGCGAACAGTGTCTCAACGTCCGCACTAGGTCAAGAAACTGATGATGATGATGTTAATTTCTACGCTTGAAATAATTAATGTTTATTTTTGCAACAATTATTATTTTGGAGGTGTGATATGTTAGTTTTTTTCTGTTTGACCTTAGTGCGTAATTGAAATTGATGTTGAACATCATCCCCTATATTAGAGCGCATGGTGCCACACTTCCTTACACGATCTACAGTCTGGAGTCTCTAATGATCAGCATTATATTCCTCTCGATCATGACTGAGAACAGGTGAAAACATGCAACGAGTCGCTAATATCTACAGACAATTATTGGATAGAAACGGATTGAAATGTGTTATCAATTCAATGTCGCGTAACAAAATGTTCATATAACGTTTTAGTTGACCTCTCCCGAAGATTATGAATTTTAGCCCTGCGCAAACACGTGCTTACAAAAATAATGGCGAAAGCAACTAGATCGAAAGGGAAAGATTCTGAAATGTAAAACAGCTATCTGGGCATAGTATGGCAGCACACGCATATTTATTGGTGACCAGCATGAACGATGAAATAATATGAAGTCCACTTTGAGCATGGAAACTAATCCAGAGGTCGCCAAATTCTTGCTGGATAGGTGAGTCTCAATTTTGCAATGAACAGTCACGTTTTTATACCGCCATTTATTTATGAATAGTTAATTCTTTATCAAAACTCTTAAAATAACATATTTTATATAAATTGGCATTATTCCATGTAGCTTGAAATAAAATGATACAGCCCTGCAGCAATACCACCGAAACCCGCATGTACACCATGACATAACTCTGCTGTTTTTGAGGCTAGCTAAGTGGATTTAATGATCATCTTCATTTTCGAACGCAACCATAAAACTTTATTTAGAGGCCAGTAGTCACTATTGTTTTTTTAAAAAAATATATATATACTGTAAATGGCGATGACTGTAAAGGAAAGTAATGCAATACAGTTAAGTATTTTTTATGCATACTATAATTTGTAAAGTATATATAATTATCGTGTTCCCTTGCTATATTAGTTATGAATTGAATGGCAGTGCAATGAAAATATCATTTTCAATGTCACAGAAAACAGGGCCACAACTTCTACACCTGGGCCAACAATTCATAGGATACAAATTTCTGATGTGTCTGATATAACCACATCACAATCAGATATGGCATCTGTGTAAATATTACTACATTTTATTAAATTTTATGTATATTTACTTGTTTAAAAAGGTTTTCGTAGATGCACATTTAAGGATTTTTTTTATTACCTGGAAATGTATCATTCTATATTAGTTAAATATTTTGCAGTTGGTAACACTTGCTTCAAATATGGTTTCTTTAATTTAAAATATTTTAGTTGTAAATTGTCTGTTGGCATTTGTGTCCTATTTAGTTATTGATATGTTCTTCATCATGCTGTTTGTGCTTTAGTTAAATGGTCTCAAGGGAGAATTGTCTTTGACTAAATGAGTAACTCCTTTAAATAAATCCTTATTATTGTTATTTATTGAAGCATTATCATTCCCATCATAATAAGCACGATAAATGATAATGCTTTTTTTAGGTTTAATGATAAAAATGTAAATATTTCAAGTTCAACATTAGTATTTACACATTTCAAATTTTTTTCAAATGATTCACTCTTGTCTGAAGTTGAAAAATTTAAACAGAAGGAAAGTTTTATGAAAACGTCTAAACGTTTTATCAACCCATTTGAGGAAGTATACTAACAAAAAACATTCTGAAATACATAAAATGGGAATATTTGTGTTAAGTATACTAAAAGAAAACAACCAGTATGATACATGCATGATATGTAACTAAACTAAATTTGTTTGCTTTTTTGATTAGGATTTTTAACGTAGTTTCAAATATATTTTAGTCATATTGCTATGATGTATGCAGTGAGACAGTTTATAGTGATGTCTAGCACTGGAGCATCATGCCGCAGACATGTAACATGATGTCCCACCCAATCACATTATCCTGACGCCAGGCCGACCTGTCCTAACACTAACCTCTTAATGCTAAGCATCAAGCGAGGCAGCTGTTAGTTCCATTTGTGTAAGTTTTTGGTATGACTCAGCCGGGGATCGAACCCACGACCTCCCGCTTCCGCAGTGGACACTCTAACCACTAGGCCACCAGAGCTAAAGTAAAAGTCAAGATATATATACATAAAATATATAGATAGATAGATAGATAGATAGATAGATAGATAGATAGATAGATAGTACTGTATTGGTATTTGTGTATGAACCAGAAAGTTGCTCCCACAAAAGCTTTCTTTTCTGTGTATTAACATATAAGATAAAAATGTGTAATTACAAGATATCTTAAATATCATCGATGCATGTTTGAAATAATGAAGATATACTAGATATGTTATCACAGAAAGAAAATGAATACATTGTATTATAAAAACAAACACATTTAGGCCATAGTTATGGTTTGTCCGTTTAGTGAATACACATGGAGAGGTCAAGGGGGGTTTACCCAAATGCATCAGCTTGTGTATGGTATTGGGGGGGGGGTCGTCTACTGATAAGGTATGTACACATATGCGTCGATAGTAATTTGTCTAATATGTATCCTGCTTGACTGGGTTCAGTTGGTATTTGAATTTTAGTGGACAATAGACAATCTTTTTAAAGTTTCGCAGCTTATTTCTTTGATGCAGCCAGACATTCAACATTGGTGGGCTATATGTTTTATTAAATACATAATATTATTAATTCTTGATCATTTCAATGTGGATTCAATATAGGCTGTTCTACCGAATGGGGAGGGTTGCGGCAAACGCATATACACAGGTGGGGTGTGTGTAAAAAAAAGTATGCATATGTACATATGTTTGCGCACATGCCCATTGTTGGAACCAGATTTTTTTTACTTTTTGCTTGCAATCTATTTCAGATTGGTCTAAGCTATACATAGACAGGTGAACAATTGAAAAGTACGATAAATTGGGGATTGGAAGTAAAAAGTGTCCAATAGGAATCTGATGGATCAGAAGAAGAAAAAACTCCAACTTTTACCCTGATGCAGATGTCGAACGATGTTTCTTGCACACCTCTTCATATACTTAAGCAAAATAAAACTTGGAAGTAGATGTATTTCGATGTATTCAAAAATAGCCTACAAATGCGTTTCCTATCCCCATATCAAGTGACAAGGAAAACAAATTGTTGAGGTGGAATGAGTTGATTATTCTCTGCCGTATAATGCTTCTGTACATTGGCATTTTCATCAAAACAGATATATGGGGATTTTTAAATTTTTAAATAGTTTTCTGCATCTCAATTAATTTATTTAGTCATTTTACTTTGTTTCATAAGTAGAGTAGAACTGGAGAATTTCCAGAATTTGATTTTATTGTATGCCTCCAAAAGACATTCGTATTAGCCACCTGCTTTCAGAGCTAGGAATCTGTTGGCAGCTCTTGATCATAGCAATCATATTGACAGAGATGTGATTGTAAACACTGATGGAACAATAAGGTAATAAACTTTATTCTTGTTTGTTAACGTAATAATTCAGTTTTGTTAAAATATGAATGCTTTATCTGAAAGTTGATAAACCATCTGTTTGTGGTACAATTTTAATCTTTTACAGAATAAATGTTTTAATAAATTTAATACCAATTTTGGTTAGAATTAGTCTAATGTAATTAGAAAATTCTGTAAATAATTGAAACATTTTTATGATATATGCCATATCAGTAAGATACAGGTTTACTATTTTCACATTTTCATCTGTAACAAAATGTTTTGTTACATGTAATTGTATACAGTTTTTGTTTGGTCTTTCGAGAATTAATAAACAAAATATGAAATGACATTGTCAGTGAAATATTTGCATTTTCTTGTCAGATACCAAAAGGTCATTCAACAAAAAAGTGAGAGATGGTCTGCAAACCCAAAGAAAGCTCATCAACAGTACCTGTATATTCCGGAAATAATTATGAAAATATTGAAAATGAGATTAGATTTTGGAGTTGGCATGAACCAGCCAGTTGTTTTGGACATAAATCATCCTAGGTGAATATCTGATGTATATTCAAGCTCCAATACCACCAGCGCCTACAGAAAAAAGATTGTTACAAAGCAGAAATCTCATTTTAAGTTAAAATGATTTAGGTCTTTTAGTCACGTAACACCAATTTATATCAAATTATTATGGAGAGACTATTCTAGTGATTGTATAGTAACAAATGATCCCTACCATGGACCCATATAAACTTAGACTAAGTCTTCCTTGAAGTGCCTACCATGAGCCAAAGTCCAGTAGCTGTTTTGATTTCCAAGTAGCAGTCATCTTCAGGCCACATTTGATTATGTTTTAAAAGCGTTTAGAAACATACATTTGAACAAAAAATGTAAAGCCTTTTCTAACTTTTCATACCTTTGTATTTATACTTGTCTTATATGTTTGCTTAGAATCAGGTAAATGCAGTGTATTTTGGCCAGATGATGTTACAAAAACAGCACAGCAGAAACTACACATTGTAATTCATTTAATATTATAGGAGTAATAAGATTAAAATCATGTAATTGCAAGTCGGTTTTTTTGCATAATAAAGTACCTTTTAATCATTTTATTTTTTAAATGTTTTGTGTAAAATTGCAGTCAGAAATATTTCTAGCATACTTGGAAGAAACAAAAACGTACAGCATGTACATTGAATCAAAGGAGCAAGTGACTTCAATCCATACTCTTCATCCTGATTTCATTGTTCCCGCTAAACATTACTGTACCTACCAATGGACAACACACCGAAGCATTAAAAGAAATGATATATAACTGAATTGAACCATTTTTTCAACTAAACCCATCAAAGAACATGTGTTGTACCATGTGATTGCATTTTAATTTAACTACACACTTTTTAGATTTATTACAAACATCCAATATTAGGACTGCAAATTTATGGTTTTATTATTTGTCTAAATACCGCTCCGGTGGCCTAGTGGTTAGAGCGTCCGCCCCAGAAGCGGGAGGTCGTCGGTTCGATACCCGGCCGAGTCATACCAAAGACTTACAAAAATGGTACTAACAGCTGCCTCGCTTGACGCTCAGCATCAATAGGTTAGTGTTGGGACTGGTCGGCCTGGTGTCAGGATAATGTAACTGGGTGAGACATCATGCTACATGTCTGCGGCATGATGTCTCAGTGCTAGACATCACTATAAACTGCCTCACTGCAGACATCGTAGCGATATGACTGAAAAATTGTTAAAGCTACGTTAAAAATCCTAATCAAACAAACAAAAAAAATTTGTCTAAATACTGATAGCAGCGATATGTAATGCTTAATAGTTTTTGCTTCACTACTATATATTCATGAAAAAAATCACATCATAAAAAAGAAATAAATTAGAAATGATCTTCCCCGAATATATTTGTTAACAACAAATTACTATTTATATACTGGTGTTGACTGTTCCAGTGGCCTAGTGATAAGAGCATCCACCTTGGATGCAAGAGGTTGTGGAGGCCTTGATACCTGGCCAAGTCATACCAAAGACATAAAAATGGTATTAACAGCTGCCTCATTTGGTGCTCAGCATTAAGAAGTTAGTGAATGGACTGGTAGGCCAACTGTCAGGATAATGTAACTGGGTGGGATGTCATGCAATATGTCTGCGGCAAGATGCATCAGTGCTAGACATCACTATAAACTGCTACATTGCAAAAATCATAGCAATATGACTCAAAAATTGTTCAAGGTATGTTCAAAATCCAAATCACACGCACAACAAACAGTGTTACAATTTTGAAACAGAATTAGGTTTTCATCAGAGTATAGTAGACCCAATTCCATGAACTCCAGCAGTGATATATTGCTGTGAATAGGGTTAATGGTCAGTTAGCAATTAAAACACCCCCGTGAATGTGCAAGAGTTTGTTTGTATGTGTAGGCTATTGGTATCAATACTGCATAAATACATTTTACCTTGGGTTACAACACTGTCAGAACTTAATGGGTACATCAAAGAAGGTATAAACTACAACCAGTCATTTTACGTCTGAAAACTCAAGAGGGCAAAGTCTCTTCGCCTGGTAGCATGACCCCTGAATTACTGAATTTAATATGTATATCTAAGCCAGTTTTACCTAGTACGTTGATACTTTATTTGGTGTCAAGTATATTTGATTTAGTTGTAATAAGATGGTTGATGATGCACATATGTGATGTAAGCATTCAATGTTGCTTTTGATGAACTAGTATTTTAGTCTTAAAAACCTTTTTGCTGTTTCTATAGCCATTTTGTTTTAATTGAAATTAATGAGATGTATCTGGATAGAATAGTATCCTAATGTCTGTAGTTCTGTTGATATTTATAAGCCGATCTGTATTCATGAAACACTGCAACAAGTTTTGCTTTTTCAACTCATTATGAATATGCGTTATTTAACAATTAACTTAATGTGTATATGCAAGATTAAAATCATGTTCACCTTGTACTTTTGTTCTTTACATCCTTTGCATCCCTAGACAATGCTAGTCAACTTCAATTCATCTTATTTTTTTAAAACATAATCTCCTCACAGTTGCTTTTAAAACATAGCCATACATATAATCATTATTTAGTGGGTAGGTAGCTAAAACAATGTTTAACAAAACCTGATCATTCAAAATAAAAATTGCATACTATAAAAGAAATACTTTATACAACTTAAAATCAACATAGATTATATTATTCACACATCATATCATTGGAAAGATCTCCCAAGTCTTCTTTGAGCAAAGCCATGGTACTGGCCAAAACTAATTATCCATTATACGCCATACACAACAGCTTGGAATGACATGTCTGTTGCAAGCACAAAGGTATCAGTACGTCCATAAATTAAACTGTCTATAAGCAGTATGCCTTTTCCCCCCGGTTGTAATCATTATCTTCTTTTGATGCCAGGACATCTTGCCCATACCTCAGTGCAACAAAGAGCACGACTTAATCTAAAACATCCAAGTCCTTCAGAAATGTTTAAAAAAAATGTCAGTAAAAAATATTCCAAATAAAATAAATGCATTAAATATTCTGTGGGAAATCACTGATGTTTGTGTTATACAATGAAGCAAACGTGTAAATATACAAACAAATGCGCAAATCACATCGACTATCCAATACGTGAGCCTGAGGTGGTAATGCAAATGTACAAGAAAATCAACTTTATTCTGAGTCTAAGAAGCGACATTAGGAAAACCTTTTAATAGCGGTTCTGATTACAATGATACAAATTATCAATTTTTACTTTGATTTATCTTACAACGTAACACAATCTCACAAACACGACAAGTAAAATGGATTGAGACTTTCAAGAATGACCCCTAAAAAGATCCCCTTTTTGGCATGATATTCCATCATATCGACCTTTTTGCCTACTTCTTTTAATTTATAATATATAATGAAAAATCTATAAGCAATACATATATTGTGGGTGACTATAAAAATCTAAGAAGAGGGACAGACGTTGAAATACGAAGAATAAGGCAATGATTACATCAAAAGAGAAACACAAGCTTGCCTTCGACTTCCATATTTGTTGATGCGCGTCACGTGACATTGCGACTTCGGAAAATATCAGTAAATTCCGTGTCTGCATAATTAATTAGCAATCCGCACATGTTTTTAAAATAGAAAATCGTTATATTTTCATTGATTAAACTTAAAGTTGTACATTTTATGAACTGAATGACGTGTAATTACTCATAATTTGTACTCTACTTTTCATAAAATCATGCATTTGCAAGAACAAAAAAATCGAAAATCCTAGGTTGTATGCCTTTAAGGGTGGGATCGATTTGTGCTGCTGTGAGTTATCAATCCATGCTACAGACGTTATCGAAACCAGACACGTGTGTGCATTGAAACTGTGGTTTTGTCGATCAGTGTTTGACTACTCAAGCATCCTCTAAATTCCAGTTGACACAGATGGTTGGAGACGTTTTGGACTTTCTCCTCCACGAACAAGACTCTATATAAATTCAACACCCTGAACATACAGACAGAAACAATATTCAGTTCAACAGGACTGAAATTTGCTAGCTTTCGTCATGAGAATCTATGTTGACCTGTTTGATTCGATTACTGAAATATACTTATCATCTTACAGTGTTGAGTGTGTACCTTCTGGACAAAATTAACAAAGCAGCGCTATACCTGTTCGAGATGTAGAGACCCATTAAAAGGTTGTATATGTTGAACTAATAATTGTATAATGTCCGTTAATTGTCACTCCATCAAAATATCGAAAATACATGCACACATACGATCAAAGTATTGTCAATTAATTTAATAGTGACATAAACTGAATTCTGAATGTTTTTATTAAAATATATGCAAATTGTAGTATGAAACGAATACATGTTCACTTCCTCTTTCGATTCGATATGTAATAATAATAATAATAATAATAATAATAATAATAATCGATATGACAATGCTTTTTTGTCCCTCACGCTCTTTTTACCCACAATATTTTGTGAATTTCTGATTAATACAGAAGTCAAGTTAATGCGAGCTAACATTTTTAACATCACAGTATACATTCTCCTTTCCATGGTGATAAATTACAAAATTTAGGGCATTTATTTTTGGCATGGTTTTAATAGTAATTGTTTATTCGTTTGAACTATGGTTGTTATTTGCATGCATTTCAGCGACAGCGCACAGTGAGTAAAAAGGTTTTGATGCCAGTAAGGACATCAGATATGTATTCCACTGCACATTGCTTTTTTATAGCCCACCCTCTCAAAACTATGCAAATGAGCCTATGAAATGAAGTCATCTATGGAGGTAATTTAGACTGACATATGATTTTATTGATGTGGACACAGTGAAAAGTTCCGTACCGATAAACATATGTTACTCCTATACACGATAAATAATTGTTACATCAGTCCTGGTAGATTTAACGTTAAACAAATGGAGTTACTATAATATTGCGGTAAACACAACTGTTGTTTCTGAGGCTATTGCAATATACTACCAGACTATGAACATGCGAAATCGTTGGAACCAATCGGATTTCTTCCATCAGACATCACAAACACAACCAAACTCAGCAGCTGTAAATATGGCGTCAAAAGATCGACCATCAAAAATGAACACTGACGTGCCCATTACTTCTGGAAGTACACATTATCAGAAGTTACACAGTGATTGCGGTGAACAGGTTTGTATTTAAATTTCTTGAAAAGTTTAAACCAATGTGTATATTGTAGACGTACCAAACAGTTGCCAATTTAAATTATCATCGCATCCTTACCCCCTCCCCACAAAACATGGATGGACTATAACAGAAAACAAAATGAGATTCTATTCATAGCCGTTTGAAAGAGGAAAGGTTTTAGAATTCTTGTGAATACTCTTTACCATGGATTATTTTGTTCTAGCCTAAAACGTATATAATTTATAACAATTGCAATCATCCTTTAAAATACCACATGTCTGGAAAGACTATAAAAACTGCCACTATGCATATAATTTACGTAAAGCTATTCATAGGCTGCCGCATACCTCTTAACATGATATACGTAATTATAATATACTCTTTACCCGTATTTCGATATTTGCAAGTCATTGTTGTTAAAACTTGTATAAGGCTACACTATTCCAGTTACACAACTGCTGAAATAAAAATGTTTGAATGAATATTCAGTGAATATCATTGGTGGAAAGTTAGTATTGTCGCCTAGTAATTGCACCTTTTCAATAATTAAGTCAGTTTTATGACATATCAAATTAAATTAATGAATTAAAGAAGACTCAAGCTTCATTGTTTTTTGTATAAGCTTTATTTAGTATTAGCAGTTTATAATAATACAGTATTTGGTATAAAGGTAAATTCTATGTACATCAAAGAAAAGGAATAACATACTCAGACTAGTATACAAAAATATAGCCCTTTTTTAGGATCTTTCCAGTGATAGTAATCACATTAGTTATCAATAAAAGAAGGTAAACTAATTTTTGCAACAAGTTACTTAATTACTTGATAAAATATATATTTTTAAATTGGCAAACCAAGATAAAGAGTCGCACATTATTTGATTAGAATATAAAACTCTGCCAGCCACTCAACATACCTAGGAAATAATGAGATATATGATTTTTAATGTCATATTTATATCAAAGACAAGACTTAATGTTTGTTCTATCTTCATCTTGTTTTAGTTTCAGTATGAGACCTAGGAGTTACTCTGGACAGTACTCTCAGATTGCACCAACATGTCATGATCATATGCAAGGCTGCATATCTTGAGCTGAGACGCATCAGCTACATTCGCAAATATCTTTCAGCTGTTGCAATTAATGTTCATTAGTACTTTCAAGACTGGACTATCATAACTCAGTTTTGTCTAGTTCATCTCAATGAATCTAAAGATAAAACACAGCTACTGGATATTAAATTGTTTCAAAATTTAACAATTTTCAATGGATGGTTAATGTGGGCTTTAAAAGATTTAATTTATTGTGCTCCTAAAGTAACTTTTATGTTCTCAGAAATTTTCAAACTTATTTTCAAATGATGAAAACAAAACATTTGTGGCTAAGCTACCAAACCATCAATCACAAAATCTCTATCATCACATTGGTTTTAAGTAGCATTGTGAATAATTGTAGCCAAAATTAAAACAAAAATGGCCAAGATTGAGAGTTTGAAAATAACACTGTCTTCAGTTTACTATGTCAATGAGTATGCAACCAACTTTTTACCCATGGAAGCAGCTAACTGATACATGTAAATAAAATTCTAATGTGTCATTATGCATAATATAAAAACAGTGGTCATGCTATACCTCATACTATGGTTTGTGGTCATTGTGGTTTTAGCTCTGTATTCCAGTCTGGGTGTGGCATTTATATATCCGCTGTGACACCAGGTGGTTTCTCTGTCAGGTCGTCTCAATCGAAAAAGAGGTATAAAGTGCTGAAAATACAAATATTTGACTTCTTGTTCTGATGTTAGCCAATATTAGAAATTATTATACATACTGTTATTAATTCAGTAAAACCTAAATCCGCAAAACATAAACATCAGGGTTGATGTTTTACAGTTAGGATTAGCTTACAGCAATTTTTCATGCTATACAACAGTAAATATATCTGGTGGAGGAAGAACCTGGGAAAACGACTGGGAAGAACCACGTACCAATGGGAAGCTGGTGGTATCGCGGTACCAGTTGTTTTTCCATAGACCTCAATGCTAGTATTTGGAGAGATATATATATTTTCTATCCTAATTTAGCGTGCGTCTCACACACTGTTATAGAGAACAATGCTAGATAGTCAATTTGATGATGACAAAACCAGGTACTCCATTGCATTTAAGAGAGATAACTCTGCTGTAACTATACAGGGGTATGAGTTATCTAGTAACAACATACTTTGTTTCAGTCATGTGTATTACATTTTCAAAAAATCATAAAAAATACAAAATATGATCTATATAGGAATTAGCATAAATTAACATGTTGACAAGAGGCTAAACTCTTTTTAAAGCCTAACAGAATGTACAGCTCTTACATAATCCACCAATCATAGCTAGTGTTGTTGTTTATTTCTGACTGCAATGTACCCTATACCTTAAGCTCCTCCCACCTGGACTTGCGCAATTGGTACCGTTATACCTATAGTGGCATGCTCTCTCAAAACCGAGCAGAGCCTGCGACTAAACTTTTCTGTAAATATTATATGTACTATATAATAATAAATAAATGATTTAGGTAAATTGTATGCAGCAATATCCCTGACCTATGCAATAAATTATACAAATGATTGCCCGTTATGCTGTTGATTTGTTATGATTCTTATGAACCACTAAAGTATCCTCACACACCACCCTATTGATTTGAAAAACATCAAGAATAAAAAATATATAAAAATGCACAAAACTTAGCCATTGCATTCACTGATTTATGAGTTCTAAACTGATTTGCTGCAAACACTGCTAACTTTCTTTTAATCAAAAGGGAGCTTCTTTAGCAACATGGTCACCCTTTTTGCTTGGGCCTGCTTCTGTTTTCAAGCACAGTTGTGATTGAATTTACTGTCTTTGAAGATCTCAGTAATTCCATACATTTGGGATTTATATTTCTTTGAACACATGAATACATGATGTTCTGTGTGAAAAGTACTCACAAGATCAACAAGACATTGATAATGTGTTCATAGATTTCCAAAAGACTTTTGACAGAGTGTGGCATGAAGTATTGTGGGCCACAATGAAGAAGTACAACATAGGTCAAACGTTGAACACTACCATCAAGCAGCTGTATACCAAGGCTACCAGTGCAGTAATTGGTCAATATTCAGAGGGGGACTGGTTCTAGACAACAGCTGGACCAACCTACACTTTGCAAACGACATTGATGGGCTGGCAGGCAGTGAAGATAAGCTTGCCACCTTAGTGAAAAACCTGGATCGAACATCTACCAGATTTGATATGGAGATAAGTGACGTGAATAAAAGCTGATGACAAATAGTGGCAAACAAATCTTAACCAAGATTAAAGTCAGAGGACAGGAACTAAAATAGTGGGCCAGTTTAAATAGATTGGTTCCATAATCACCGAAGCGGGATCAAAAAGCATAATTTTGTCATGAGCAGCACAAACAACAGCAGCTATGTCAAAACTAAGACCCATCTTGAGAGACAAGAATATCTGTCTGAAAACTAATTTCAGAATATTGGTAAGGTCTCTTGTATAACAGTCTCAGATATAAAAAAACACCGTCTAGACCAATTACTAGGTCTACGAAAGATACTAAACATCTTGCCAGCCATGACTTTTGTACATTTTGTACTCTTCAGCACTAAAGATTCAGCATCCGGCAGCATTTCGAGAAACAACCAATGTCAGTGAATCTTACAATTATTTTACTGAATACTAGTATACTATTGGTTCCAACGATTTCGCATGTGAGCGATCTTCTACCATCGCAAATATGCACCGATTCATTTCACCTATCCATTGCATGGATTACACACGCAAATATAAATATTGCCAACTGTGTTTTTTTTCTATGTGTTTCTGTAGAGTATCAAGCATTTCTGCCTCAACTCAATTAATGTGTTTTAAATGTGTTTACTGTATATATCTTTCGAACATATTACCGGATAATATTACAACATAAAAACCATCCCAAAGAGCAATCCCAAGTATGAAAATGCCGCTCAGAGGGATAGTAAATCGGTAAGTAAATTTACTCTGAAATAAAATTCAGATTACTACCTTTCCATGAGGAATAATATCGACCTAGCTTATATTCAAATTTGCAAGAGTTTCTGGCAGGATTCAGGTATAGGTCAATTTACCATTGTAAAGATGAAAGATAAAAGATTTTGTTATTTATATCTTATGTAATCAGTCTTCTGTTTAACTTTATTTGACCATTTCTTGCAAACCCGTCGAGTTTATATTATGGTCATTAAGCTCTATATTGTAGCATGAAAGTAAGTGTGTTTGTAAAATTAATAGATCGGAGAAAAGTACTAGTTATTCTACATCTACCTATAGCTGGAATCCTGATGCGATTAATGAATTTAGTAACCTTCACATCAGTGAGAGAGAATTGAAATGGCTTGCTAAGCAATAAATTGTTGGACATTTATGTAAAAATCAACAGGAATTAATCGCGTATGGAATTTATTTGGGCAATATAATTTGGTAGATGTTATTTACTTCAAAAACTCCCTGTTAATAAAGATGTCCATAAATACAGACATTGAGTTTACATTGATCTAGATTTAGCAACAATAAAATAATGTGATAAATGTCGACATGGATGAATGTAAATAACATAACAAATTACTTAGGTATTACATTTAGTTTATCCCTGGATATATTGTTTACTGGGACATTAAAATACTTGTTGATTTGGTGGATGATCATCAGGTATTTGTCAAAGTAAATCCTTCAGGAATCTATGTTCTTAACAATAAGCATCTCGTTTTAATTTTGAATGATGTGCTAATTCCAGTGGTACAGCTTCAGACTGCAGATAAAAATAATCCATGCCAGTGTTAGTTATCATTGAGCAAGGTAAATAATAAACATGTCGTTGTACTGGTTATTTACAGGAAACCAGAGAGCGTGGTTAATATAAGCTGTTAGAAAGTTTTCCGTTATCGATAAAAATAGAATCGTTTTAAGGTAAGCATGTTCTTTAACAAAGTTATATCTCATCGTATAAATGATGCTAGCAAGAGAAATACGTAACCTAGCAAGACGGTGGTACTATTTGATGGTCATTGGCGTATCTCTATATATCTTTCTCAATTTCGTATCCAAGCTATAATTATTTAACCGGTTGGTATATTTGATATATAATTAGTAGGAATATTGTATATATCTAGGCTATGTGTAGGGTGCAACTTTCAGAACAGTGCGTACAAGGTACTCTCACAATATTCAATAACGCTTTACCCGGCTGCTGTATTCGACTACAAATTGTTACACATGTGACTGAAATCGTGACCCAGACACACATATGCTGTCCAATGAAGAGTCTTACTTGATGTTTTATTAGTTCACCTGATCGTGTTAGTTCATGAACTTTGCAAATACGTGTAGCATTATATGTATACTATTTATAATATACCCTATTGACGTACGGGGTTTAAATGTGTGTTTCCTTTGACTAGACGGGTCTCCAATCTTTGCGGTTCATTTTATTTGATCCTCTAACGAATATAGATCCTTTAAAATTTGTGCAATTATCATCATCACAGGACAGAAGTGTTCAGTAATCAAAATCGATTGATATCGACCGAATCCAGCTCCATGCCTAATCAAACATATGCACAACGCAAAATGTTGTGCTCGTCTCTTGGTATTAGCTAATAGAGCGAGGAAATACTAATCTAAGGATTTTACATAAAAAAGGCGCAATGTTTTATGACTTTTTTCAACTTACATTTACTCTGCTACTTGGCACATCTCTTGGCAAAGTTGTCAGTATTCTTTTTTGTTCCATTTACCTGTGCTGCCTGAATGAAGCAAACATATATGTAGCTTTCAATACACACGGGATGGAAATATGCTAGCACATATAAGATATGAACATGAGAAAAAATAATTTCACCAATTCTTAAGATGAGCTGATATAGATAAAATCGATGGAGCGTTTAATAGAGACTTTAGCAAATGATGATTTAAATGATGTACTACATATGTGAGAATAGATCAAAACGAGATGTATCTTTATAAAGACTGTAAGAGATAAAATTCATTTTCGATTTACACCGAGTGTTGACTTTATATCTTTTAATTAGTTTTTGCATGTAAATTTCTACACTTGAAATTAATGATGCTTAGTTTTCTAACAAAACATATTTAGAAGGTGTTATATGTTTAAAAAAGTGTGCTTAACCTTAGTCCGTAACTAAAAATGGTGTTTGGCCTAACTAACTATATTCCTGGTTTTTGTCATGAGTAATAATATGAATCACTACAGCCTCTAAATGGAAATTAAAATGGGAGACCCTATATGACCAAAAACGGGTTCATCTTCACTCAGGTGGATGACCGGGACATACGGGTGTATGTGGTCAACATGGGTTGAGCAGGGCATAAGGGAATGGGTAGATTTCTAAGTTTGATTTGAAAGTATAAACTTACACAGAAATGTTTACGGTGCACATACCACAGAGGCAAAGTTGTGGCAAAAACGAAATATTATATTTTCGCAGCATGTGCGGAGCCCTGAAAAGGAACGGTTGATTTTGTTTGCCAAAACTCGATTATGTTTCATCTCATCGATGATCTTCTGCAAACAGCATAACGCTTGTCAAATAGCCTTGCCTCCCCACTAAATCCTTCCCTTTCAATATGATGTATATGTCATCGCAGCCCATTATGATTTCACATCCGTCAGATAAAGTCAGGAAGACATCTGTTTGTGGTGCTCTTGCACCTGATACTAGATGATAGTATTACATATACGAAAGCAACGGTCTTATTTCCAGAAGTGGATGATTTTAATTTAGTGGATGTTTTACGCTTTTCATTCGTTACAATCGGTAAAACATTTGATGCAGTGACAGAAGGAACAAATGGAGGAATATTTGAAACAGAAGGGAAATCAGAACCATCATTTTTGATAAAGCGACAGCAAGAAGAGGAATGACAAAACCGACAGATAACAGAATGAAAATGCGAAGTGCTACGCGGAGAGCTGACGGTAAAAACAGACATTGTATATGTTACAATACATTTTGACAGATGTAAGATATCTGAAAAAAGTTTATTAAACGTCTTTACCTCGTCCCATGATAATGAAACCTTCACGGTCCAAACACTCCAAGCCAGCCACCAATGCATCTGTGATGACTACACCTGAGATCCTTTTTGCAACAGTGACTACCACAACGACATATATGACTTTATTGTGATAAGGGAATAAGATAGTTAAATCTTATAATTGCGAGCACATAAGTATGTTTAAGAAGAAACACAAATATATATGTCTCAGAGCCACACACTTCTCTCACGGATGCCAAAAGTTTTAAATATTTAATCCATTTTCTTGTGATAGCATATGCATGACTCAAACGCACTTACTTTTTGTTCGGCATATAATATTATGTGTAGAAACATCACAACGCATATCAACAGTTTATGTTTATTGTTTGTGAACAAAAGAGTTGTTTTTTTCAACAGTGACTTTCATTTTAGAACCAATGGCGACACAAGAATTGAACACTATCAAAACGCGATTATGACACAATGAAAGTAATTTCTTCAAAATCTTACTCAAAAGAGAACCCCAAAGATGCGTTCGTGACAGCAGGCAGAAACATTATTATTCGTATTTTGAACAGAACGACATCCGAAAAGATGAACGGAAGTGAGAACCTCCACAATTGTCCCTTGACTCCGATTGAAGATCGACAACCATGTTTTCCATGTACGGGTACCGAACCGTTTACTAGTATGCATCTTAATCAATTCAGCACTCAAAGAAACCTACAATAACATCTACAATCCATTCAACTTTGTATAAAATCCATCCAACTGCTTCTGAAACTTCAGTTTGCAGAAGCTGTAGCCAACACGGTAAACGTCATCATGTGTGTATAATTTAACACATCTCTGAAAATCAATAGCTTCAGAAACCTGTTTCTAGATATTTAGAAGATATGCAAGAATACGAATTCAATTGATTGCCTGTCGGAAATAATTAGCGCTTTGACCAGCTAGCATTGTTTTGGATGTCAAAACGATTATCCCAGGATGAAGACTTGCATGACAGAGAGATCGAACGTCTTGAAGGTCTCTTGTCACAGAGTACGGATACAGCCCGTATAACACATTAATTGAGGAACATTTTTAAGGAAAATGTCCGGATTGTATTGATGACTCATTATTACCTTCAAAAAGATAACTACAATTGGATATATGGTAACTACATGATGGACAATTCGTCTAATGCCTCTTTAAGATTGTAATATGTAGCAGCGGAGAGCTGAGCCTACCAGATTTTCCAGCCCTGGTTTTGCTAAAATAACAGCTATTCATTTGCTATAAAATGTTAGGTTTTCATCGTGTTTCAGCGGGAAGGCTGCGAATAATTAATTATATAATTTATCTAATCCTATCCGAAATCGTGTTTCGGGGTTCGATAAATTTATCGTTACAAATCCGTGTGTGGTTGCCTGAGCATGACTAAAGGTAAAACAATTTTAAATTTGTTATAGTCCATATCACCTTTGCACCAAGTCTGAAAAAATATTTCAACGTGTATGAGTGTCAACCCCGTTAAATACCGCAAGAACATTACAATTTTCTCTGATCAATTTAGGTACTTGCGTGTATTTTTGAGTGACATATATCACATCTGCGTTTTTATGTATTCCTCGGGCAGGTTTTTTTGTTTATTTAACATTACATCGTCGTACACGACCAAGTTGTTAATGTCTCTATTAATGTCTTCCACGGAAGGTGCTTCTTCAATATCTGTGATAAAATCAATGATATCTCTCTCGGTGATCTCCGAGGCGCTCTTGTTATATTATAACAGTGTTGATCATCTACAATCGGTGCCACTAAATATAATTTCTCCCATTTCATCAATTTCATAATTAAGTTAAGTAACAGTTGTGTTTTACCGCTCCCCGATGGTCCGATAATTATCATCCTGACGGAGTTATGTAACCTCGGATAATGTTTGACAAGTACTCGTCGTCGCTTCAACGCGGAAAAGTCAGTTACTTCCATTAAATATAACATAACTAGCATTATGGATTTATAGTGTTTGAAATGAAAGATAGTACACCAACAATTGATTTAACTACCATCGTAACAAAAAAATAATAGAAAAGCTATCACTGGTAAGTGTATACGTTGTGGTATAAAAAAATTAGATTTATTTTTTTTAAAAAAGAGGTGATATCGCGGCCGGATTATCATATCATTGCCTCCGCGGTAATTATCTTCTACGGGAACATCGTTTGATTCTTTCTACTCGTATAGTATTTCATCTTTTATTGTGCAAGTTCCCCAATCGCCATACAGTTTAATATACTTCTTAACATCTTTGTATTTTACATGGAAATAAAATGAATCTGTGGCTACTTTAACCGCGATGTCAGAAAATCTGTTTATCATGGTGAATAAATTTATTAAGACATAACATAACATCGATGATCTCATATGAGTATATTGCGATGAATCTCCTTCGTAGTATATTCAACGATGGTTCCAATTCGCTTATTATTGATAAATAAGCGGCCGTTTGAGAGACGAGTGTGTGTTTTTGGTGTTGTATCCGAGATAATAAAATCTAATTCTGCATCATCGGTCAATAATCTGGTACATTTCCGTTTATTATTCTTCCGACACGTTTTGCTTCTTCCTCTATGACTTTACGTAGAAATACGATATCGTAATCATCTAATTATTCTGGGTTTGGTAACGACACATCAGCCTGTTTCCGGTATGAGATTATTGCCTTAGATACAGTTAACGAGGTCAACATCCCTTTATCTAACAGAAACCTCAATAATGCTATCGGAGCCCATTTCTTTACCAAAAAATGTTTTCCCACCCAGAGATAAAATATCTCATGAAGATCATTCTTGAATTTGAATGATGTCATCCTGGCAAATCCGGTTAAATCAAACTCAGGTAAATTCCCGTTAATAGGTACTCTGGTCATCTCGTGTGTAGGATGACCAAATCGTTTGAAATAGTCTCCGCATTCTCCCCATCCGAGAAAGCTTGCTGGGTAGCACGCTGTCATTTCAACGGATATCTTATTTTGTATTCCATAAACCACCGCCGCCATGTTCTACACAGCTAGCTTTAACATCTTCGAGAAGATCATCCCGGGTTGGTTCCCACTAATTATTTTCTCTGGCAAAATGAGCTGCTACTCATGGCACCGTAAAACAATTTCGGATAATTTCATCGGAGCGTGTTGTATACTTCAGCGCGAATTTATTCATTTCCGCTTGAAGTTCTTCTGTTCGATATAAATCTCCGTTCGTCCTGACAAATTGATCGTATTTTCCTCCTTGTTGGCTCTTACATAACCATATATAAACATTATCGGTTTTATTGATATAGTAGATACAATAAAATATGTCTCCGCGATAGTATTTTACTGTTCGTGATGCTGGAAATACTCCCACGGACCTACTCCATGCATGAGAATGATGGTCTATGATTTCGATCGGAATCCCTTCTTTCTTATAGTTACCAGATTCGTGTAAAATTTCTTCTGTGATAGTTTTATAATTATTGGAAATTTTATTTTTCTTCTTCAACGTTGCAACATCGTTTATTGATACTCCTGTGGATTTAAGAGATTCGGCCCACTCATTTTTTTGGGATTTTCTCAATTCGGTTAATTATCTCTTTTTGTGTTTTGAAAATGTTCCATTACTCGCTCTGCGGCACAGTTCAGCACCGTTGAAACCGTCATCGGGGATAGTTTCTTAATATCGATGGTGTTTAGTTTAAAGATCACATATATTACAGCATTTACCGGATATTCTTGATTGTAATATCTGTTATCGATTTCAATTAACGCTCCAGATTTTGTTTTATCGGTTAAAATTACTAATTTATTTTTTTCTCGCGTTGAAGTCATTACGCGTTCACGATGATCAAATACCCCCCATGATTTTTCCCGTTCATGATTTCTATAAATTTTTGTGTATTTGACCTGAATGTAATACTTGGTTTTTTCGAAATTTATGATTGATAGTATTTTTGGCACGTTTTCCGTCATGGTGTTATCGTCGTTGGAACCTGTTTGATATGTTGAAAATGTAACATCAGCGCTATCTATGAAAAATTCGTATTTTGCTCTTTTGATACTCTTTATGATTTTTGATTTCCATCGTCGTGGTTTAATTTTCCCGTCGAGGTCAAATCTTTTTCTTCGTCGAGGATATATTTCAATGTCCTCAATATTGTAAATTTGTTCCATTAAAAATACTAAACAAAATACATCTTCAATTAGATTTTACGATGTTATATGTATAATATAACGATGACACAAAATAGATGTGAATGGTTATGAAAAAGAGATAATGGTATATGCGCACGGCGATCCGTTAAAGAATACTGCGTGTTTCATTATCAACAGATAAAGAACGGTTCACCTGGACTCGTGAAATGTATCAATTGTGGTTTTGGTGTTCGTGCAAGATCTAAATTATGTGCTAGTTGTGTCGTTACCACAATAGCTAGATACTATTCGCGAAAATAAAACATTACCATCGATGAAATAGGTTATATTACTGGGGATTATCATACAAGACAATTACATAATTAATTTCCTCAGGAAATATATGGATCAGATTGAATTCATTCCTCATCCAATTTACATCGATTACGAAGCATCCAGATGCGGAATTTTTAGGCACCGACGACTAAAGAAGAAAATTGGTTCGATTAATATCCTTGGATATATGACGATTACTATAATAATGGACAAATTAAAGCATGTAAAGGTCACAGATTTATTAAAGATTGTTTTGATGGCCTCATCGGTGAAATATTAGTTGTTGATCACATCAATAGAAATAAACTTGACAATCCAATTGAAAATTTGCGTGTGGTAACTACTAGTGAAAATTCCTTAAATTCAGCTCCAAGGATTAAACCACAACCACAGAGACCTGTAATTGCAATCATGGATACCACAGCGACTTTTCTTCCATCGATAAATTCTTCCGGCAGATATTATGATATTAATTCCTAATCTGTACAACGAGTTGCCGATGATATATATTTATCCGCGTATTCAAAGAGATGTCATTGTTGGGTTTCATTTTTATACCACAATTAACCGATTTCAATATAAAAAACACCTAAATGTTTGAGATATTTATCAATTAAACAAAAGGTTTCATATATATATATATATATATATATATATATATATATATATATATATTTGGATAGATAGATGGATAGATAGATAGATAGATAGATAGATAGATAGATAGATAGATAGACAGACAGACAGACAGACAGACAGACAGACAGACAGACAGATAGATAGATAGATAGATAGATAGATAGATAGATAGATAGATAGATAGATAGATATTTACATGAACGACGAAATTATTGCCCAACTCATTAATGAATTTGACCAAGTAAGAGATTTGGTCGCAACCAACAAAACATTTACTAGTGATTTTATCGCTGAAGAATACACAGGTATTAAATCAATGCAAGAGAAAGGAATCCCATCACATAAAAACGAGTATACAATCATAAAATTAATGATAGAAGCACGAGAAATGTTCATTTATCAAATCGTGAACAACTAAAATCATGTATCGCTGTTTGTAAAATAATCAAAAAGATTGAAGCTGACATCAAGGAAACATTTGCTGAAGAGCGTCAAAGAAAGGTTGTCATTAATGAACTTGGAAAGATGTTGTTGGATTGAAAATGGAAATTCTTTGAATTTCAGCGAGGATAACGTTTATGAATTTGTTTCTCTGGTATTTTCACTTTTTTAATTCGACATCATTTTCAAAGTTAATTTCTTCCTCGCTGATATTTTTTTATATTTTTGTACCATTAAAGCTTTATAATCATTTTTCAATATATCGATTTCTTGGATTAACTGTTTGATAGCTGCTATACCATTTTCTCTATATTTTTTAAGTTTTATAATATCTTGTTGTTATGCAATGGCTGTTTCCATCGTGGTTTTTTTCCTCGTATTTTGTATCATCGCAATATCGTCCATGGTTGCCCTGAATTGGTTCCGTTCCCTCGTTAACTTAGCGATTTTTTCTCGTATCTTAGAATTCTCCTCAAGAGGTTCTCTCTATACGTTCTTGCTTTATTGCAGCTCGATATTCTTCGGCGGAACCTCCTGTTGTAGCTGACATCGGTTCCGTTTACCATATTTTATATAATCGCGATAATCCAATTTTGTATTCCCGAGACACTTCGAGAGGCAGTTTGACACCTCTCAACGATAATATTGTTTTTCGTCGTCGTCGGTAAGATAAGTTGGCACTCTCGTATATCAATCACAGATTTTTATGTCAAAAATATTATACTCGAAAATTACACTCGGTAATTATACTTGGAGATCACGGGAATATAAAAAATTATACTCGAAAATCGTGATCAAAAATTAAACCCACATGCAACATTTGCTGGATTATTTCATAATGAAAATTTTTGATTTTTATTTTATTCAAGATAGGTCTTGGTTAAAACTCATCTTGATTTTCCTCACTGAGTAATTCTTTAAGACGCTCTACGGTTATACACGAGTGAACATAGTTCATTATCTGATCGCGATTACAGCTAATCGTCGTTATAGGATCACGTTGAAGTTGTTTTATCTGATGATCCGTCTGCAGAAAATCCTCATTACCAGATCTGTCTAGGTAAAATTCGAAGATACCTGTGATAGTTTCATCGAATGGTTTTCTAATAGCGTCTTCAAGTTTATCCTTGTAGTAGACGAATACTTGTGCGTAAATGTACATTACTGTAATCGTATTTGAAAAATCTTTGAATTTCATGATTTCACATCTAGGGTGATTTGTAATTGTTCCCCTGAAAGATTAATTAAGTTTAGAAGGACTGGAGTTTCGAACTTCATGGATAGCCTACTATTAGCGACAGCTACTCGGAACGATCATATAACTTTGCTGAGAAAAGTTCTAGAGCGACTTAGACGAAACTCTCCACCATTGACCTTAGCATCATTTTGGGTATAGAAAACTAAAGTATCTAGATCACGCACTCAGCGAAGGCACGTTAGCTAACATAGACAGATGTTTGTGAGGAAGCATTTCAGACGATAAACAATGGCTGATGTCAGACGCAGCAGTCGAATGACCAGTCATGACAAAGACTTTGTCTAAGCCATCGCATCTTTTGAGATAGGTTTATGAACAGTGTTGCTATAATACTATGATGGGAAGTTATTCCAGGCTGCATATGACAGTAGGAAAGTGTCGACTGCGGAGCGCAATTATGCAATATCTGAAAATAATGTTTGGCAATTATGTTGGGGATATCGAAATTAGTGTCGGTACGATTAACCTAATTTCCGATAGGGACACTGTACATTTTATTGTCGACCGTATGTGTATAAGTGACAGACATTATTCAAGAGGGTGTTTATTATTTCGGACTGCAGGTGATTTAATTGTATGAGGAGAGAAAAGACTATGACTTCAAGCAATTATTAACAGTAACCTGATCTGTAGACAAATGCATTACCTGTATTATATTCATATATATAAATATATTGGGTAAGTGTTACGACACTGTAGTAATAAACTAAGTATCAGAAAGAAGCAAGCGAAACGTTCTATAAAATGTAAATAATTTAACTAATAAAGGTTTAAAAGAAAATCTATAAGCACAGTATTATGAAGTGAAACCCAAAATAATCCTGATAAAGATATATATATTTCGTAACAATTTCATAGTCGTAAATGTACTGCCCCGCCAGGAAGCGAAACGTTGTCAAAATGGCGTTGTACTGAACTCCTTTCAATACCTCACAACAGATCCAGACAAATATTAATGTCCAAATGATTTTTCTCTTGAATAATATTTAAGTAACAAACACGTCCCCAGGCTAAACAATGAACACAACGAACAAGAATGACTCCACAATAGGAATTATTCTTATTGTTCAAATCTCTCCTCATCTAAGCTCTCTATTACGACTATGTTTACTACTTGATCCAGGTGATATATCATACTACCCATGCTATTGAGAAACCAAAACACATGTGACCGAGCCCATCCAATCAAAATTGCTGAATTCATCTAGAATCAACTAAATCTGACGAATTAAAGAGTAAGTAAGTCAAACTCCTCAACAACATTATTATTAGTATATGTCAGCACATACTTAATCATCCATTCGCTGATTTTGTTTAATTATTTGGTCTTAACAGAATCGGCCCACTGGAATAATTACTAAATTAAGGTAATATGTACAATTTAAAGCGATGAATACGAATTAAAAGTAGATAACATCATGCAAAGGAGTTACATAAATATAGATGTATATAATAGTTGGTAAATACTACTGTGTTTTTATGGAATTCAAGCTAATGACTTGAAACCATGTTAGCAATTAGTGTCTGTTGTAAAACGATATGGTTAAATTACAAAGAGACAAGATGAAAGTGAGGATTCTGTACAAGAAGTGAAATACACAGCAGAATGTTTGGGTTGGGTTGCATATATTATATTTGAAACGGAAATAGCTAAACGGGACGTAGGATAGACGAAATGTAAAGCAGTTTATGACTCGCAAAAGTCTGGGTATGAAAGAGAGGACATAATAAGCAGCAACACACAAGATGTCAAGGGCATGCATCAACCGCAAAGTACATCCTGTGTTAAATCTGAAGTGACACGTATTCAGGTTATGCAGGCATGCAGGACAATGTTTTTCCGAAACTCTATATTCTCGTATGTGTAAACGGAAATTTAGAATATTGGTGCTATCATAACTGCTAATTAAATTCTTTCTACCACTTTGTTATTATTGTATAGTAAACCTTATCCAGCAAGTGTCATTTACAATTGAATCATGCTCATCTAATTTATTACATTGTTATATTTTGTTTATGGTGGCTTCGTGTTAGTTTATTACATGTCTCCTTAGGCGTCTATTCTTTCCATCCTTTAAGCTCATATGTTCTTTTTCACTCAATCTAGGATAAAACAATGGGTTCAGTCATCCTCTAGACCTCGGAACTACCACCATCACCAGCAACACTAGCCCAAAACTTCTCTTGTTATATTTAAAACTGATAATGAATCGAATTCCTGAACAAACTTGTATAATTTCATAAATAAAATATTTAAAAGGCAACCAAGTAAGATATGAAGTCGATTTATTAATTTCATAATGTATTATTTAATTAGTTTTGTCCATTTATGGGTCATTACCTAGGTTTAATCATCCCTGCGCCCTTACATCATTGCGACTAATTAAACATCAAAAGATAAACGATGATTTTGTAGTTACGCGACATTTACAATCTACATCATAAGAATCGCAAACCCTTTAGAATAGTATCTTACCATGTCTGTGGTAAATATACAAACAATGCTTGCAATATATAATCTATTTAACAATCTAATTCAACACGTAAATGGACGTTTGTTTCATTTGCAGGCATAGTGAGGTGTACATTCAATTCAACGTGGTCTCAAAACTAATTTAGTAAAGATGTCAACACACAAAATCTACACATTCCTCCAATTCATCCGGTATAAGTTGAAGCAAATTCAATCTTCAGCATCGACTATATTTTCGAAGAAATTCATGTCAAATACGGATATTGTAACATTAGTGGTGAGTTCGGCACAATTAATATTAACAAAAACGCAGTCTGAAGATATAATTAGCGATTATAGCGTCTCTTATATTAACATTTAAAGATTTATTTTCCATACTTTTGGCATTGAATGCATTCCAAGCAATATATAATGACCGTGAACTACATGTATAAAATAACTGATATTATTCACAGTTTGTTTAGATTCAAACAATAAGCGAAGAGAACGAAACCAACTTTCTCCGATCAACTATCAATTTGGAAATAGTATTATTTAAAACTAGGTGAATAATTGTATGCTATTTGGTTATTAAATTCATTCTTTCTTTTATATATGTATATGAATAGTAAATTTGAAAATCTACGACTTAATGAAACTTATTTTAGATCCACTGCAAGAAAAATCCCATAGCCAACCCAGGTCAACAATAGGGCCATTGTAGTATTATCATCATAAAGGTCAGAAAAGGTCAGTTAAGTTTATCAATTACGTGATAAATTAAAATATTCCGATCCAAATTCAGTCATCTGATAGTTTGAAGGCCAGAGCTTCTCCTCGCTCAGACCGATTTTCTGCATTACTAAACCAACGTTACGCCAGATCATTCGAATAACGGCCACAATGATCCCAGTGGTGCTTGCGCTCCTGTTTTGTCATTCTTTAGGGCAACTTACTCTTCCAGCACATTTTAATTGGAGCGATTGCGGTATATTTCTATTACTCAGGGTTCTATTCTCTTCTTCGTCATTGTCTTCATTGCATACTATACTTCAGTCATACTCAGAAGATATTCATGAAATTGCTATTTCATTCTTTCATATTGAAATGCTTCATTCACATTAGTTCTGTTACTTACATTATACCCTCTAGCAGCAGAGAGGGAGAATCCGACAACTTTTATAAGCGTCTATTGGCAAACTAAGGGTTCCTCGTAAATGCTTTATAGAAGCGTCCATTTGCCAAACCAGAGAGGGGGCGAATCCGACGACTTTTATAAGCGTCTGCTTGGCAAACTAATGGTTCCTCGTAAATCGTAAATATAAGCCCATTTGGCAAACCAAATGCAAAAAGAAAACGACGCCAAGGTCGTTTTCGCGCCACCCTCTGCTGCTATGAGGTTAACAATCCTTGTTGAAATCGTAAACGATTTTTAAGACTTTACAAACAGACTGATTTGTAGGATCTCACCTTGTAAATAAATTAGATTATTGGACTGGTCATTGAGTTTAAAATTAATTCTCGTTAGTGAATCATTATGACATCGCATATAGACTGGATTAATTGGGGACTCAATTATTAGAAACCCTGGTGGAGCCGTTGGTGCAAATGAATCTTAAATATTTCCTTCCTGGGCTTGATTTGATATTTCGAGATTTATTTGATAGCTTCCTTCGATAACATCACATACTAAATTCAATGCAATCACAGACGATATATTGACATTTTGAGGAGCGATATGTCTCCCGCCTCCGTCTAGGTCATTATCATGTTTGAGTATAGTTGTTTGTTGTGGTGCTGTATTTTCCATTCGACGTGGATTCTTTTGAAACCAACGTCAATGGCGTCGTTAAGTTTTTTTCTTTAACTCGGGTACATTATATCCGGGTAATTTAAACCTAAAATATCTTCTACGGTTATGTTATATTTTTTTGGCAAATTCTGTTCTCGTGCTAGTGTTATTATCGTTTATTACTTCTTGAGTAATTTGTGTATTAAATAATCCCATATCAAAATAATTTTATTACATGTTTCTACGACGCTCAGGTGAGAGTACCAGACTCGAAAGATACCAACAGCAACGAAAAATCATTATTCATCGCTGTGAAATTTTCAGTAATTTTATCTTGTCGAGTTTGATAATATCTGACGCGATTTTCTATTGAAAAAAATTCAACTTAGTGTATTCGTTATAACTTTTTAATGGATTATATGTTTTAACTTGTCGTTAATATAATCAGATTTTGTATGTTCGGGTGGTAAGACAACGGGTTCCTGTCAAGGTGGTATTTCAGGCCATCCTAGCACAATCCTAATAGATTTCTAATAGATGTCTACGGCATACCCGGCGAGTTTATCTCAATGGCAGATGATAACGTCGGCTCGTGAACTGTTATAGCGATTTTCGATTCTTTTCCAGTAATTGATTTTATTCTGCGTTGTAATTCGTTATTGATTTGTTCAATTTGGAAGGACCCAGATGGTAACGAAACAACGTTCTAGACTGGAGTACCATCGGGATTATTCTTACTCGCAAACTCCAGGGAATTATTCGGTTGTTGACCGCCAAATGATTTTGATCTGATATTTGGCCAACTGTGATACACTCGTAACTTAGTTAACTCTATCTCCTTCACGGGAATTGGAGTAGGGAAGTTCACAATGAATTCAGGATTTGTTGAGGTTATTGATATCATGCTGGTTTTCACCGGGTTGGTATTTTCCGCTATTTGTTGAAGTAGTTCTTGTGGTGTCGTCATTGTTATTAAACTCATGTTGTCGCTCTAATTTGACATCGTGGAATCATAAACATGTACCATCGCTGAGAACTCATTTTCTGATATTAATCTATCATCGAGGATAATTGGGAGTATGCAATGGACACAACATGGAACTTGATTACGTAATCTTCTACTTTACGCTGGCTGCATGATGATATGTTTTTGTTATTTTCGAAATTATTCCCGACATTGTTGTCGCCGCTGATATACAAACTGGAACAACTATCGGAGCAATCATTGTCACCCAGGAGTGTATAATACCGGTTCCTGTGATTACACCACTCACCGAGTACACAGTAACATCAATTGCGGTGATACTTCGTCGGTATTTTTTTTATTTTTGTTTGGTACTCCTCAGTGAGGGTTTTGAGTTTAGTTTGAAATTCTCTGACCTGATCATAGCGATACTGTGATGATGAAATCATTAGTGATGACATTTTATTTTGAAACACTAGTGTTTTTCAAATAGATTCAATTTAGTTATTTACTTAATTTCGCTACGAATTCCACATACCATGTTACTGAAATCCTAGCCAAATTATTATCAGTGGATGTTATTGTGAACTGTTCAACTGTTCCCTTGTCAATGATCGTTGATATCGTATTGTTGACCCCAGATGAACTCGTTGATGAAATATTAAATTGAGTTGGTGTCACTAGTGTTAATCGATATATACATTTGACGGTCGCGGTGAGATCTAATGTGTTGTTTGTAGGTGTCCACGTAAATGATCCGTATTGAATCGCGTACACGTTATTTATGATATTTTTTGTTCGTGAGGAAATTTTATTTTTTCAAGTTTTTCTATCATCCTCGGTAGATCATCCTTGATGACATCATTGGTTGTTTTAATATCTTCGCGAACAACTTCTATTCGCTGATTAATCGCGATTATTTCATCAAGTTTCGTGATAATATCATCGAGATCTATTTTAATTTCATCTGGTTTTGCAATCTTTGCCAAAAAAATTTATCGACCGCATCATCAGCTTTTCTAAAGTTTTTACGCATATTAGTAAATTGAACTACATGAGCGTCCTAACCGGATCGCAATTTTGCCAAATTATCGATAGCGGATTTTACGTGTACCGAAGAAATTATTTATCGGGGCTTCGATGTTAACAATTATACTCTGTTGTAATCGACCAAAATTAATTATATGATTGTTGTATTCTTATTGCAGTTTTTGTTGGGCATCCACAATAGTTGTAACGATGACGCCTTGTCTGAGCCTACCTTGATCGGTAAAAACTGCGATAGCATTTTCAGTTACACCGCGTTGTTTAGCTAAAATATCATCAAGAGAAATATTACTCGTTTTCAATTTACCCTGACGATCTTCAAATACAACTATTTCATTTCGATCAACACTTGCGTGGTTTAACATCTCAGCTATTTCATCTTCGATTTTTTTTTATATCACCGGTTGCAGATATTCCCGCAGTGAAATCGGCACCGGGTTTTTGAGGCTTGATAAAGATCTCCCCCAAAAATAAACCATGCAAACCAGTGAGTTCCAGGTAAGCAGTTGTTATCGAGATTAATAATACCGGTTTCAGCGTTGTTTGGTTGTGCTGGCAAATGATCTTTTATAAAGACACCTCTGAAGTTTTTCATCGCTAGTTTTTTAGCAGCATCAAGTAAATCAAAATTTGACATGGGAACTATTGATGTTAATAAACTGTTCCTGGGTTTCTCAGGCCGCTTTTTTTTTAATTTGAATACGGGGTTCCTGGTAGTCTTAGACCCTTTCCCTTTTTTTGTATCCCTGTCCAGCTGCTTTTTTTAGTGCCATCCCTGCCGCGGTACCAACGGCTCCTAACGCTGCCGCTTTTGCTACCGCTGGGGCCGCTGCTGAAATTAATGCTGTAATCGCAGCTAACAGCGGAAATATAGCACCTGATTTTATCATGTTTTTGATTGCAGCTGCAGAGAGTGTGATCTGAACACCCTTTTTATCTTTGAAAGCATCATTGAAATGTTTCATCTGACGAGTTGTCAGCGACAATTTATTCTGACCACCAGACATCTGATTGTTGTTCAGCGTTATTGTGGCTCCACATTTTGTAGCTGATTCTGATTGCAATTTTTTAATTTGACTAGAACTTAACGTAACATTAACATGACTATATGACATTTTATTATAAAAACACTGTTGTTTTCTAAATGATAGATTGATCTAATTGTTACATGTTTTCCACTGGTGCATCGATTACTCTCATTCGTCCACCAACACCTTCGAGTAGCATTGATTTGTCACTGAGAATGACAGCAACCGCTCTGTAATTAGCAATACCACTAGGATGGGCTACACCAGCTCTAAAGTGTATATCAACGACGGATTGTCTTGCTACATCAAGATGTTCCCGCGAAAAGCAATAAATCGGATATTGATTTTTAATATCCAACTATGATATTTGCAGACCAATATCGACATTTTTATCGCATCCCATGTATGACAACAGACGATGATACACGCCGGTTAGTTGTGTAATCAAGTTGTATATCCTCATATTGTTCCTGTTGTCCGTTTATTCTCAATGATACTTCATTAACACTTATCGGATCAAATATCATATGACTTCGTTCTTGATTGTTTAATCGCGCAGTATTCTGTATACCTTGTTTTGATGCCAGGTGCCATGTTAGTGTACCATCAATATTAGAATTCATGGTATCCGTTGTTGTTGTTAGTCAACTTAGCAATGATTTTCCTCCATGATCCATAAATGATAGTAATCGCTCTTCTGTTTTGATTGATGGTGTCATTACTGGCATATTATTTATGACATCAAAATCAGCAGCTGGTCTTACATATCCGGCTGGTGCTGGATGAACTGAAGCAGCTCTGTACTGGACGATTTCAGCGTTATCAGTAATATCCATAGAAAACATCATAGATGGACCCGCTGATCGTGTATAATCATCAGAATATCTTGCTAACCCCACTATTGTTGTGGCAACATCAGCATCACGCTCTATAGATTAAATTTCTCTTCCATCAATCATATATATAGCGCTTTTGAATAACGCCATGATACCATTATTAACAAAACCAACTCGGATAGTTGGGTTATTGTCATATGGTGGATCATTATGAGAAGCATCACTTGTTACTAGTACTCCTTCTACTTCGATAAATGCTTCACATGGTAGAAAGTATTTACTGGTATCATGAACTTGAAGTTCGATTCTTGATCGAAGATCTGGTTGTACTGCATGTTAGGAATAAAATTGATAATCGCGTACAGAATAATCTTTGCGCACTGGGGCTTCCATATCAAAGGCTCGATCAGTTGACCGTTTGAATATTTTATTATATATTCCTCAATCTAAATCATGATTTTCGTTGTGGTTTCAAGCCACTTCCTGCTATCATGTTTGCAATATTATTTCTCTGTGCATCATATGCTTCTTTGGCCAACGATGAAGTCGCCAACGATGCTAATTTTTGATCGACCGCATGGTTTATTATTTTGCTAACATTTGCAGGCATCACGTCCGTAGATGGTAATGCCAGTGATGAAGTCGAAAATCCAAGGGATTTTTGCGGTGGTTTCTGTTTTTTTTTTTCGTCGGCCACCCTGCGGGTTTGGGGTTGTAGAATTGGCTCGACGTGCCTCGCCACGTGTCGTAAAAGGCGACTAAGTAGAGGCGACCTGTTTGTCGTGGGATGCGACCCGTGTCGGAGAAGGAAAGGATCCTCACAGTTGAGCGGAGGCTTTCCCGATGCAATACACTACTTTGGCCTCTACTTCTCTTGGACGGGTGGTCGAGATGGGCCCGGTCTCGACAAATCGGCTAGTCACACCGAGCCCTAGTCCTGCTGTACTATGTTTAAAGGAAACATTCCTGAAAGACACAGATAAAATTACATTTAAAAACTTTTCCCTCTCTGTTGTTGTGAACAATAGAGCCCCTCACAGAGTCATTCCTTTAAATACAAATTTACAAGCTATTGCTGTAAGCGTCACTTTGCATCGAGTGATTACATATTGCTCTATTTACTTACCACCAAACACCAAACTAGTACCAAATGAATTAGACAATATTGTTCAACAACTTCCCACGCCCTTCGTTTTACTCGGGGATTTTAATGCCCATAACATTCTATGGGGATCGAATCACATAAACGACAGAGGCCATAGAGCAGAAGATTTCCTTTCTAGACACGATCTGTGTCTATATAATACTAACCCACCGGCATATTTACACCCAGGAACGGGTACGTACACGTCCATTGATTTAACAATTTGCTCTCCTTCATTGCTTTTGGACTATGAATGGAAGGTCGCTGATGTCCCTCATAGCAGTGATCATTTTCCAATCACTCTTGAAAATAACTCTAAAACTGATGACGCAATTCCACAATGGAATATAAAGAAAGCCGACTGGGCTTTCTTTGAAACAGTATGTCAAACTAGACTAAATAATGATACAATATTCAACGCTGATAATCCTATACAGCATTTTACTTCAATTCTAATTTCAGTTGCAGATGAATCTATTCCTAAATCCTCACCGAACAGTAAAAAACCAAGGAATGCAAAGAAGCCATTAGACAACGCCGCGAAGCATTAAAACAATTCAACACTCGTCCTACGCCCAAAAATTTAAACAAATATGGTATTGCGCGGGCTAAAACACGACGCACAATCAAAGAATGTAAACGTACATCCTGGAAGAAATATGTTTCTCCTATAAACTCTAGTTCCTCAATGAAACAAGTTTGGGATACTATTCGCAAAATAAATGGAAAGAGGAAACACAATTCTATTAGACAACTGAAAATAAACAATAACAATTTTAGTTCGAAACGTGACAGCAAATATTCTTGCCGATAGTTTCTCAAAAAACTCATCATCATCTAATTATTCAGAAACCTTTCGAAGATTAAAATCTCAAAAAGAAAAGTCACGTTTAAAGTTCACATCTAACAACTCTGAAAGCTATAACCAGCTGTTTTCTTTATTGGAACTTAGGGAGGCTTTAGAGAAGGCCCATGATATATTCGCTGGGACTGACGAAGTCCATTACCAGTTTTTGAAACACCTGCCAGAATCTTCTCTGACATTACTTCTGAAAATCTTCAATGATTTATGGATTGCTGGTAATGTACCTAAGAGCTGGAAAGAAGCAATAGTAATACCGATTCCTAAACCAGGCAAATACACCGAATATCATAACAGCTATCGTCCCATTTCACTGACAAGCTGCGTGTGGAAAACAATGGAACGAATGATTAATTCTCGGCTTGTATGGTACTTGGAAAGTAACAATTTAATATCTCCTTTCCAAAGTGGCTTCCGTTCCGGTCGTAGTACAAACGATCATCTGGTCAGACTGGAAACATTTATTCGCGATGCATTTATCAAGAAGGAACATTTAGTAGCAGTATTCTTGGATTTAGAAAAAGCCTATGACACAACATGGAAGCACGGGATACTAAATGACCTCACCGATCTAGGTCTAAAAGGCCGTCTGCCTTCTTTCATCTCCAGTTTTCTCTCCGACAGAGAATTCAAAGTACGAGTGGGCTATACCCTCTCCGATATGGATCAGCAGGAGATGGTTGTGCCCCAGGGCAGTATTTTATCTGTGACGCTATTTAATATCAAAATCAATAGCATCACCAAGTGCTTAATTCCCGGTGTGGATTGCTCTTTATATGTAGATGATTTTTTAATTTGTTATCGATCAAAGTACATGCATCAATTGAAAGACACCTGCAGCAAAATATCAATTAGATCCAAAGTAGGGCAATTAATAACGGTTTCAAATTTTCTAAATCGAAAACAGTATGCATGCATTTCTGTCAATTGCAAAGACATCATGATGACCTAAACTCGCGGAAGCGAATAAATCACCTTTATCGCATCGCAGAGAAATGCTTTCTGCACAATACGCTCTTAAGTCAAGATCAAACCCTCGGAACCCTGCTTTTTCGGCTGTTTTTCAACCAAAATACAAAACTTTATATGGTAATAAACCAAATGCCATACCTTTATTTGGCATTAGAATATCATCCAGCCTTGACAATATCAAAAGTAATCTCTCCAAAGTTCAGAAAACGTTTGTCTCGAAAACACCACCTTGGCTCCTTAAGCAACCCAAAGTGATTTTTACGTTACACGATGGGAATAAATCTGAGACCAACCCATAACCAAAGTGCGCTTGCCAAACGATGCGTCCATTTTTCAGCTTAAATCAGAGCAATCGACCTTGCTCTGAAATGTATCGAAGAGAAACGCGTCATAAATAGTATTATCTTCTGTGACTCTTTATCAGTGCTTCAGTCTCTACACAATAGAAAACTGGATAAGCAATTATTAGTCCATCTCCTCGTCAAAAATACAGCGCTTAGTACCTCCAACAATATAGTATACTGATGGTTACCTAGTCATATTGGTATTAGAGGTAATGAAGAAGCAGACCGTGCTGCTAAGATGGCTCTATCCCAAGAACCATCGGATTTTAAATTACCGTTTAACTGATTTTAAACCTTGTATTAAACAAAAGGTACCTGCGTCAGAAGTGGCAGACGTCATGGGATCATGCAGTCAACAACAAACTTCATGCCATCAAACCAACCCTGGGGGAATGGACTCCTTCCTACAGAACTATCCGTAGGGAGGAGACTGTCATTGCAAGAATCAGAATCGGTCATTCATACATAACCCACTCCCACATACTAAAAGGTGAAGATCCACCAAAGTGCGTCTCTTGCAATGAACCATTCACTGTTAAACACTTTATGACCGAGTGTTCCGACCTGCAACCTACACGTGATAAGCACTATAATGTACATGACATGAAGAAACTTTTTGATACTGTATCTATCACTTGTATATTAGATTTCCTGAAGGAAGTAAATCTTTATCTTAAACTTTAACTTGTATGTCATCACCTAGTGCATTTTTATTTAATGCAAATACCGCCCATTATTTTGCAACATCTTTTCATCAAATTACACCATTTACATCTCCCGTTGATTGGGAAGCTTCATAGTTCACTGTTACCAGCAACTTATAATTTTATATTGAACTATTTGCTGTTTTTTTATATCGCTGGTCAATATTAAACCTTTAGTATTTTTAACCATGTTTAAATACAACCTTTTGTATGGCGCTAAATAGCCTAAAAGTGCTGGTGCGCCGTTAAATATCAATCAATCAATCTTTTTTCGTCGATCTAACGACATTAGTTTTTCCTTTGCGGCGGAAAACGCCTTCCCGGCAACAACTGCAACAGCGCTAATACCCTTATCACAATTAAGACATTAATGGCTTTTATTGATAATTGTTTTAATAATGGCGCTACTTTTGGAGCCATTCTTGAAAATAACCCTGCAATGGTATCGCCGAAACAATCACCATAGTACGCTCGATAAACAGGCAATCGTGAGTTTACTACGTAGACACTAGTTGGTTTATCGTGGTTGTAGTGAATGATCATCTTATTTAAATGACATTTATCTAATCGAATGACGAAGTCACCAAAGTAATCACTGTTGTAACCGTAAAAAATAAGTAGGATTTTCGGTTAGCTCATCAATAAACTCTCGATATACATCAATATTCATGATGCCGCCTTGAAATAACAGGCTGCAGATATCAGCTACTTCATTAATTATTTCCGGTGAGTTATTTCCAGCTCGTTTCCCTCCTACAAGATCATCTAATCATGATATATCCCCAAGAATATTACTAGGACAACTAACTAGACCACTACCTGAAACGGAGTTTCTAACTCTCCTTGGGTTACCACTCTGATAAAAACCCTCCTCACTACTATAACCAATTACACCCTGTGTATCCCCTTCCTGACTTTGTAAATAACTAAAAAGTTCATCGTTAGATTTATCTCAATCAGATAATATATACAATGATTGCTTATCATCATCATTAGGTTGTGGATATTTTTTAGGTGAGAAAGATATTTTCTTTCAAGGTTGTTGTCTTTCTCTTCGCAATCTTTGCGGCTTTTTTTTTTTGTTTTTGCTTTTAGTTCTTCATATTGACTATACACTGTATAGTGTATAGAGTGTACCGACCGCGTTTAGGTATCCAGAGTATGATGTATTTGTTGTATCAATTCGACTTGTGTTAGTTTTGATTTTGTAAAACACATCAGCCCAATAATTTATACTTTTAATATACCCGTGTTGTTCTGGCTTCAACATTTTTTCCAGTTTTCATAAGTCGCAACAACAAGCGAAGGAATTTCTGCTAGGTCAGTCTTATCAATTGCTGCTAACCCCTCCTCATTAATCTTGCGCGTAAGTCCTCTACTATTTTTTCATTGTTTTATTTTTTTATTCAGGAGGGGTTTTCGCTGATGTTTTTTCAGTTTCCCCTGCTATTTTTTTAAGCACACCAAGAAGAGGTGTTTCTTTTCTTTCCTCTTCATTGAGGACATCTCCCCATATAGCTCTTTCAGTGGCTGAAACGACCCCTTTAGTTGATGTGGTTATTGATTTAAATAATTCCTCGGCCCCAGATGTAGATCGGTCTGTAAACTCTATCTAGCTTCCAATTTCTCTCGAACTGAATCACGGATTCGGATAATTTTCTTAATTGAGACTAGCCGTTCGCGTGCTAATCTAGTCGTTAGTGTTTCGTTTACCATTGTAAATCAATACTCGATCTAAATGTAGTGACTTTCAGCAGTAACTATAAAGAATATATCTAAATGAATCACTTAGAGAAAATTGACCATTTGACACGACTGATAAAATCAGGATTATTTGTCATTTTTTGGTTGATTTTTAGTCGTTACTTGATGATATTTTATCTGAAAAATCATAAAATGATTTTTAATGAGAAAAATCTCTAATTGATTCATTTAGAGAACGTCAACTAGTTTGCCCTATTTCTTTTATCAAAAACGACCAAAAAAACACCAAAAAAGGACTAAAAACACCCCAAAAATTATCAAAAATTATCAAAAATCAATTTTTAAAAAATCCCTGAAAATATTTCAGCAATTAACAAATAAATCCGAAAATTCCCACTCACCCGAATTTCACTACAGTGTTTTATGTTACTTCCGTGTAAAGCCACAGTTGATTAAATTACCGTATAGAATTTCCTTCTAGTTGAGTAAGCGCCATAACTGTCTATAGAATCGTATTATTCATATTCGATGTATTTTACTCCGTTGAGGATATCAAGGGAGAATTTTCGCTTTGTCGGATAATCATTTTTATATTCTTGATCTTTGAATTAACTGCGTTTGATTTCATATTCATTTCCTAATTCTTTCCTGATTTTTTTCACAGCAGTAAATAACGGGACAAACTTATTTACGTCATTTTCAAATACGAATGAATCATAAATCCCAAGTGGTATATTTTTTTTTATAAATGCATATGATTTAGGCAACATGTATTTATTTCTTCAAATATTATCTTCAATATTTTGAAAAACGGAAAGGATCATAGCACAATTTAATTGATCTGACAATTGAATTCCTTGACTTTTCAAATTTGAAATTTCGGTTATGATGTCATTGATATTTTCAGAATTCATATATATATATATATATATATATATATATATATATATATATATATATATATATATATATATATATATATATATATATATATATTTCTAATACAAAAAAAATTGAGGGTAAATTTTGACCCGTTTTTTGTATGAACTCTGTTAGTGTTAAGGTGTTTATTCATCTTATCACGCTAGAGAGATATATATATATGAACGTTATATATGATGATGAACTCTGTTCGTATTAAGGTGTTTATAGATCTTACCATGCCTAGAGATATAAGATGATGAACTCCAACCCCATTTGGAACCCCTCAGGTGTTATTCACATCGGCGGAGCCCAGAGGTTACATATATAAGACAACACATCCCCGTAGGATGTGCTGTCTTATATATGTAACTTCTGACAAGGCCCAGGTGTACCACTCAAACATAGTCTCCGACAGGGGATCTAACTCGTCAAATAACGGGTTAGAACCCCAAGTAGGTATGCTTGGTGAATGGACGTCACATGATATATACAATTATTTACATATATACATTATATACAATTAAACACATTTATTTACATTATATACAATTATTTACATTATATACAATTATTTACATTATATACATAGGACAGCACAAAGACAACAATGGATTATAGAATGACGTTAATGGCATGGTATTTACAATTAATGATAGAATGACAATGAACAGGTACACTTCTACATTCAAACCTAAACCACCATACCCCCACAAAATCACCCCGGGTTGAATGAAAAAAGCAAATTCACATCGTGTGACGGTGTGTGATATGGTTGTTTCACGATTTGAATTTCAAAGGGCTTAAATCCCCCCAATAATATAGAAAAAAACATTCGAAATCAGTTCCGTCGATCAATATGCCTGCGACAAGAATCGAACCATGGGATCCTTGACGACATCCCAACACGTTATGGTATACGCTAGATTCGATATCTACAGGTATATGCTTTTGAATACGATATTTGTGTATCAACCGTAGTATATTTCCAATTATTGGATCCCCTTTGTTATTTTCGACAAATTAGTTATTGTGGTTTTTCTTTCCGTGTTAGGAAGGAATTCGCGTATAATAATTATTGACAGCATTTAAGCAAGACCGAATACCTGAGAAAACACCCCAAAAATAATAAAATTGTTATAATACTACCTATTTGATTCGTTTCCTCACAAAACGTATAACTGATTATCTACATTGAGATTCGTGACAGTTAAAACAAACCGACTGGTTTCTTCAGTCTTCGGTTTATGACAATACCATCACGAGACGCTTCATAATTGGAAATCACGGAAAGTGGTTGAAATTCTTGGTCCATTTATATACTATAATATTATTTGTCTAATCTATTATTTGGTTTAATTATTACTTCGGAATCTATCAATGTAGCCTTGAGGTGTTCTTATGATCTTGTCGCTGACTTTGTCAGGGACGCTGACACAGTCAGGGTCTGGGTCAGGGTCATTAATGGAAATTTTGATGGAGTTTTTGACGGAATCTTTGATGGAGTTTTTGGCGGAATCTTAGATTCTCTTATTATAATAACGATTCAACTCTCTGCATTGCTTTACCACCACGACTGAGACACATCTGCGATTTTCCTCTCACCCATACACCACATCGGAGACAAGGAGTGGCCCAAAACTTTCACGACGAACGCTTTGTAAATGATATCCACAGAATCCATTTCTATATGATTTGTTACATGCGGTTACTGAACCTATCATCAACCATTTGCAATGATTCATTATATAATAATTTTCTTATTTAAATACTTGTTTTAATTAAAATATGGAGGAGTTCGACAGATTATCGAAAACTACGCCTTCAAAGAATGTTAAATTCAATCTCGATAGAGTCTCCACTGATACAGCAAAGGGTCTAATAAGTCATAGAAACATGATAGGTAAAATCCGTGATTGTTTTAATGAATTCAAGCACGATGGAGCATCTCACTGTTGGTTGACATTTCGAAGTGATGGTAGTGTTGATGCTACCATGAATTACGAAAGAGCAGCAGTGATAATCTCACATCTTGACAAGGGAAAGTACGATTTTAGAGTGAAATTCATTATCCGTTCGGAAACAGGAAATTGGATTATGCGCGAGAAATTTGAGCAATCTTGAAAGATAAAAGAACTGTCACTGTGAGTCGAGATTCCAAACGAGGAATTCTGACTGGAATTGACAAACCGTATTACGAGAGATCCTATCCTGTAACCGCAGTTGTTTATGGGATATATTCGTTAAATGATACATCGAGTATTGAAAAATTAAAACCAATGAAACTGTCATCGCTGAATTGTGTAGCAGAACGAATAATAGAGCATTTTACAAATGCGTTGCGTGGAAACAAAATGACGGAAAAAAGACGTAAAAAAATAAATGAATGGGGACTAATTGTAAAGGAAAATGGAGCAACGATTCAAGATATAACCAAATTAGAAACATCATTAAGATTCCCAATAACCATAATGACGATAACAGGAAAAGCATTGCACGAACCAAAATATAAATCAAATGGAGCTCCAATAAATATTACTGACCATAACGAACACGCGTGGACACCTGCAGTAACAATATTTCCGCGAAATAGAACAATAAAATATCTACCCGAGGAGTTCTCCCCGGAATTCCCTGAAAAGAAATTATTTGATTTTATTTATCAGTTAAGTATAAACGATCCTGTGCCAGTGTGGTTACTTCACAGTTTTGAAAACGACGAGGGTAAATTCGATCAATTTGTAAGACCCAACGGCGAATTATTAACAAACTGTTTTACGATTCCTTCGGTTGCAACTCATTTTGCGAGAAAGAAAAACGTGCGGAAACCAGCAAGAATTGAATTTCTATCAGATATCAAATGAAGCTGCATCGAATACAACCATGGTGGATTATGGAATACAAAATATGACCCTAAAAATATTATTTCGCTTGATATGGTTGCGGGTTATCCCGGGAGTTTTCTCGGATACGGAGAATGTGCTAAGTACTTCAAACGATTTGGGCATCCCACACATGAAATGACCCGTGTTGCGATTAATGGACCACTACCCGATTTTGATTTAACTGGATACGCTCGTGTGGTATCCTTTGAAACCGATGAAGGACTTCATCCGTGCTGTTCTGTTTGGGTTGGTAAACACAGATCTGAAAAAACACTGGATGCCAATAGTGTTATTACGGTATATGATTGATTCTAAAATACAGATATAGCTGATTGTCAGTGAAGCAATTATATCATATCGAGCGCAGAATGATGTCTGGTTACCACAACCTGATACTCTAGATAGTATAATCAGCGAAAACAAAAAGCAATTCCCTGATCTCGACGAAGAATATATCGTGAAATGGTCCAAACAGATATTCAAAGCCAGAAATAAAGAAGCAAACCATCTTGGTAGAAAAATAATTGGTAAATTCACTCAGGGTGGAAACAATACGACAATAAACGATATTCTTCACGGTTGATTATAGATAGCGTTGAATACAATTTTATAATAGCGGATGAAACATCTAAAAGTATATACGTCGATCGTAAAGACGCTTTCTTATCCGATTAAACAAAATTCAGTACAATTGTTACTTATAATCATGGATACAATCTTCAGTACACACTTTTGAGGGAGTCTTTGCTGGCTTATGCTTCTATTAATTTATTTCCAATGATAAATAGATTTCCAGACACCGCGGTTAGAGTCGCTACTGATTCATTTTACATAGATGTAAAACATATCGAAGCAGTGCCTGAATTCACTAATTCAGACGAGAGTTGGGGATCATTGAGAATTAAAAGGGAAATACCATGTGACTATTCCAAATCAGCAGATGTTACGATTGAAAACAATTACTTGAAAAATAATAAAATATCAGAACTATCTAATGCACCGTCGATATCTGATCCAATATGTAGATATAAAACCGTTTACTTAAATGGTTGTGGTGGGTCGGGGAAAACGACTAGTGCGATTGAATTATTTCGTGGGAAATCAAACATGATTGTGCTAACACCGACCCATAGACTTGCAAGAGAGATGAAACAACGATAAATTAATGCTTGCACTTATCTTAGTTTCTTTCGATGGAAAGGTGACGAATGGACTCCTGATCGACTGGGCAAGAAATTTATTCCAGAAGACATTATTTGGGATGAGATATGCACGGTGGAGTTAGATGTATTACAAAGATTTCTCGATTTAATGTGTGGCGATCATAGTCAACCGCCACCATTTGTCGGTTTGTCTCCACATGATCGGCTAAATAATTTTGTAGACATATTATGAAGAAATTAATACCGATTATAGAGCACTTCATGAACAATTACGCGAATTCAGGAAACTAATCAGATTACAACCGGATAAAATCCAATGTGAAATAGCCCGTGAAATAATTTCAGAAACCCTATTAAATGATTTCTGGGAAGCGTGGAGACCAAACGATTTGATAGTGGCAAGTAGAAAGATAGTTAGAGACACACTTCAGATGAAGTTATTTAATAAACACAAAGAAAAATTTGCAACACTTCCAGTGCCATTGTGTTATAGACCCAAGGATACACGAAAACAAAATATCGAAGTTGATATTCCTGGTTTGACCGAAAACCAAATTCTCGTGTTAAATGATATTGTGCTGGTTGATATCAACGTCGTCGAAGATGCATTGCGCGCTGATAAATCCCCATGGACGCTAGGATACGCAGCGACAATTCATTCTTCACAAGGATTGACTATATCCGATACAATTGTTTGGATGGTAGATAATCACATCGAGTGGTCGAATTTAGTTCTTGCGGTGTCCAGAGTAAGAAGAATAAATCAACCTTGAAGAGTTGTTCTCGACGCTAATGACACAACAATCAATGATAATGTCAGATATTGTCAGAAAAAAACTCTCTGGTTATAATCAACAGGAGAAAAAAATAATAGAGAATTTGACATTGATGCCGAGTTTATAATCACACCGAAACAAAAAACAGAAAAATCACTGCTCGAGTTGCAATTGTATAATGAGTTGGAGTTGGTCGGATATGGATTCTCAACAATTTACCATAGACAGAAAGAATAGCAGTATTGGTCATACCAGAGATAATGTGATGCTGACTTGTCTTGAATGCAACAGACGCAGAGGTGCTAGTTAAGATCAAGCGGTGGTAATTGAGTATCCTCGGGTATCACTTGTAGTTGTTCCAGTGTCAACCCTCGCTGAGGAGCAGTTGAATCCAATCTATAGATTACTGGTCTACCCGTGGATCGTGTTATGCTAGATATTTTATGTGCGGTGACACTCCAAATAGGATCAGTAGCTCTTTTTTTGCCAACTTCGAGCTCTCCTGGTTTATTTAAATATCTTACAGTGACATTGCCGAGTATTGGTTGTTTTGAAAAATCATTTTGCGATTTTACGGGTAGATACTTCTTTTTAATCGCATTATTAGGTTTCATGTTGATTGTTCGAGTAATCTCATTATTCAGCGCGGTAATTACGCCTGGTAATCTCTTGACCCATTCAATAGATCGTTTATCCTGAATAAATTCCTTCGCGTATTGATATCCAAATAACCGATTAGCAAGTGTCCGATTAAATCGTTCAACAATTGCCTGATCGTGGTGTAGTGCAGTATGTCCTCGTCTGATGGTGACATTATGATGCTTCATTGTTGATAACACTGCACCCTGAACTACCTTGCCAGGATCAACTTGTAATAGATTTGGCCAAAGCAAAGGACCAATACGATAAATCCTTTCAAACACAGAAGCTACTTCAGTTGATGATTTTGTCTTTAGCGGTTCTGATTGTTTGTATCGACTCGCAACATCAACTACGGTTAGCGCGTAGTTGTAAACACCATCATGCGGCTGAAATAATATATCACATTAGGTGCGCTGACATCAAAATGCGAGTAATTAATTTGTTTAGGCGGTGGTAGATAAATTTGCCATATCGCCTGTTTGGATAACCAATCTGCCGCAGTGGTATTTTTCACCTTTGATGCGCTAGCGAGTTTACTGATTGCCGCTAACCCTTCAAGTATCCTCTTGGAGAATAATAAATAGATTCCGTGTTGTTATTAATCACCAGCACCCATCATAAATTTACCTTTCATCGCCGATTTATCAACCATGCAGCCAACTTTTCTTTGAAGGATTTATCAGTGATAGAATTTAATGCATTAATTTTAAATCTGCGATATGTCTGTGTTGCAGATTGCTGCTATTATAAGAAACATCATGAGCATGACACGCCTTATCAATAGCGTGTGTTGGGTTTTCACCAGGTCGTGGTTGGTTTTGATCATCGAGTCTGATATCGAGTCTAGTCCCGGGTCCACAATAACTATACCCTGGAAGGTGTTTTTCTCCTGGATACTTCACCCATGGTGTTCCTGGGAGTTTTAATAACTTGGCTTCAATATCACCTTCTCGTTTTTTTTAAATTATCTGCAGATTTCATAGACACAAATCTAAATTGTTTTATACCACATTGTACACACTTACCAGCAAGTGCTGATCTGTTATTTTTAGTTCTAATCGTCGTCAAGTCGTTTGTGCTAGTACACTTCTTACATTTCACACAATATATATCCATAATATATTTATAATAACATGAATCTAATTGATTTTTCGGCAACAAAAACACGAGAACCAGTTAAACATCATGCAGCGCTACCAAATTATATTTGTATGATTATAATCGGACCATCTGGAAGTGGCAAGACACAATTGCTACTTAAGTTGATAACGAGAAGGATGAAATGGGACAAGTTGTATTTAGTAGCCCCGAATGTAGATGATCAGCGATGCTACGACGTGTTAAAGGATTTTAACGAGAAAGCAAAATCGGAAATCGATGAGGATATTATTGAGTTTATAATCGATATCGATGAAGCACCAAACATTGATGAAATTGATGGAGGTATTAATAATTTAGTCATATATGATCATGTGATGTTAGACAATCAAAAAAATCCCGCTAGGATATTTTCCAGAGGCAGGCGTAAAAAAACTGACGTGATATATGTCACTCAACGATACACTAAAATACCAAAAGTGATCAGAGATAACTGTATTATTCTTGCTGTATTCAACGGAGTTGACACACATACGCTACGAAATATTCACCAAACTTTGGTGCAGTGAAGATATGGATTATAATCTCTTTAGAAATTTCTTTAGTCACGCTCAGTCAATCCCACATGGATTTGTAACGATAAATTTGCATGATCCTAGATGTTAACCTCATAGCAGCAGAGGTTGGCGCGACAACAACCTTGGCGTCCTTTTTTTCATTTTGGTTTGCCAAATGGGATTCTATTAAGCATTTACGAGGAACCCTTAGTTTGTCAAACAGACGCTTATAAAAGTTATCGAATTCGTCCCCTCTGCTGCTTCTCTAGGTTCAAGACTGAAATATTATTTGAGTATTTGACAGTTGAAACTAAGAAACATTTGTGCCTTTACTCGTCCTATAGTTATTCTGCTCAAAAATTAAAGTTACATCATTTAATTGTTTTTCATGTCGTATTATTGTACTATGCATCTTCCAATGTCAGAACTTATACGAGAAGGTATAAATATAAAATTAGTCATTAGGGACGATGGTTCTACAGATATTGACCTTTATTTATTTAGTTTAATTCAAATTTAATTTTACTATTATTTTAGACATATATTATCAAAAGCATAGTCGATATATTTGTGTTATTATTATCATTATTATTATTATTATATTATTATTATTATTATTATTATTATTATTATTATTATTATTATTATCAGTAGTATAAGTAGTAGTAGTAGTAGCGATTGTAGTAGTATCAATAGCAGTAGTACTTGTATATCCAGTTCCGCGACTCCTTTTTTTCTTGCTTGGCTTTGTTCAGTTCTTTATAGCATTTCGGTCTTTTCTCCTGGATCATATCATTTCCAGTGGTAGCATAGTTCTCCAATACTTTTAGCAGTATTCTTGCTTTTTTCAGGAGTTTCTCTTTATAATAGTATGTTCGGTGCTTGTGATATTTTACAGAGTTATTATTATTATTATTATTATTATTATTATTATTTTTACTATTATTGTTATTATTATTATTTTTATTTTTATTATTATTATTATTATTATTAAGGACCATCGGATCGGAAGATTCGTATTACAGCTCTCCATATTGACCCCGTTCCGCTTAAGCTGCCAGGCACCATAACTGTTACCCTTGAGGGTACTATTGCCGTGACTCTTCCTGACGATGTCACGATGGATGCCACAGTAGAAAAATGGACACTGGGCCAGTGGGGCCATTTTGGATGTTGGTACAATCTTGGAACTTGGTAATATTACATAAATATATGCATGCATGCGTAGTACATTTGTATTCAACCAGTTTATGTATATATAAATAAAACAATAATATATATACGTAATGTAGTTAAGTAGATACATACATACATTCATATGTTAAAGAAACATTGTGGTATGTTATATTTTAATCTCATTAAATTGATCAATGCACTTTACAGTAAATTAGTTTAAACATTGCTTGTAAATCACCCAAACAACAATAACTTCTTTGAAATTTATTCAGCATAATTACATTGTTCTGTCATAATATATAATAAATATGTGAATACCGACATTAGACATTTGCTTACATTCGAGGTTGATTGAATTTGTGGTTTTCTTTATATGCTTTGATTGCATTTTTAAGAATGCATTTTCTTCTCTCTGTCCAAATATTAGATCTAAAAAAATAGCATGCTCTTTATCTACTTCCTGTCAGAGCTTACATAACCACTAATATGTGGATTAATTAATGATTTAGTTGTTGATGATGATGTAATACTGGACAAACAATGAAATCAAAGGAATATCCATAATATTTTAGCTGTATTTAATGGAGTTGATACACATTCAGTTAGAAATATTCATCAGACTTGGTGTCAGGAGATATGGATATAATTAAGTTTAAAACCTTTTCATGTGCGATAGCTACCCCACACGGATTTATAACAATACATTTACATAGTCATAATGATGGCGTATAGGTCTTGATACAGGTTTTGGTTAAGAAATCGATCTAATTACACCAGCAGAAAGGGTACGGTCTCAATGAAACTTCTTGTGGGTAAACAAAAACTCAGTATACAAAATTTGAAGAAAAAAAATGACAGGATTAAGTAACAAATCGAACAAAACAAATTCGACAAAACTAATAGTTAGAGGCATCGACCAGGCGTTATTGCCGTTTTTTCTTCTCCATTTTTGTAAGATTATTTTTCTAAAATAGACGTTGTAGCAAAAGATCTGTTTACTTTCTCTGCTGCCGTTGAGGTCAAGTGTAAATTAAATTTATAGTTCGTCTCCTAAACAGAATAATAAAAGGATACGCTTTGCATCCATTTGTTTGACGGTAAAACCATTTTTTATAATACCTGTTGGGAAGATATTTAATCATAGTTGATAGAAGAATAAAAATGATTATTTTCAACATCAATTAAAATAGTTTCTAACAGAAGATTTTGCAGGTGTTTATACTCAGTAAAATAATCCGTTAGATGTATTATTGATATGCAGCGAGTAATGTAAAGGAAACATTTTTTCAAATGAAATCCTAACTTATATTAGTTTTATCAATAGGTCCCTCTTCTCTTAAACTATTTTAAATACTGGTCTGACACTGACTATTATTAAACTCGTTTTTTCCTTTCAAATTAAAAGAATCAACATGCTTGAAACTTTTGGATTGGGTGGAAGCAAGACAATGAAATCTGCAAACAAATCTAAGCCATTTATATTGGAATTGAAATACTGGTGCAGTAGTTGCACGTGTGTGGGGAGGGGGAGAGGGTATTATCGGTACATTTATGTCTAGAGTTATAAATTTGTCTTCATCGCTTAAATCAAAATACTTAATATATTACAATTGAATGGGAGACATGAGTCAAAGAGCACAAGACAATTTAGACTCAGTAATGTTGAAACTTGAAGTCTTTTTAAAAATTATTGACAAGAGACAATTTGAACTCAATAATTGTGAAATTTAAAGGAAAGCGAGTAAACAAATGACCCTGGACAATTCCGTCACAATAGTCTTGCTAGTTAAGTAGCTCTGTTATACATTTAATATGTTGATTTTAAAGCTTTTACAAACTGAATTTGAATCCAATGGCATTTGCAACACTTTTGCTGGATATTTTCATGTCTTACTCACATAGGTACGTCGAAATTCATGCCCACTTTATCAATATGATTTAGTAATTTATAACATTGTGGAAACTGAAGAGTGCTCATAATATAACACGAAGTTATTCACTAGATTGACTGTCATCGTCTTTTTCTATTGAGCATTAAATTAATGAAATACGGGACGACAAAAGCAAGAGGCCCATGGCTGCAAAATAGAACCCATCAGTTAATGGGGAGATCATCAATAATTTTGACCAACATCTATAGTATTGGGGTTGGTGGAACCTTAATCAGAACTGTATTCCAAGGAAATCAATGTCAACACATAAGAAGCTTCTCTTTCATGGATAATCTAACTGATGGAGGAGCTGTTGAGGAGTTCAGCACGGCCAACGACTCACGTCATCTCAATAAATATTGTATCGAAATAATCATTGATCCCAGTTTGCGTTGTGATGAAGACTGACTAGGCTTTGACCTAAATCCCGTTCTTTGTTTGTTTCCATTTTATAATGATTCGATGTATGTTGCTAAGAGTTTCAGAGCCTTATAATAAAGATGTGACCTCCCTTTGTCGCCCGTGGCGCTGAAGGTTATGCGGGAGATGCATTTGTGTTTCGAGCGGTGCATTTACTTTGACTGAAGCCATACCATACCGCATATCAAGGACTGTCAAGTGTCACTGACAGGGATAAAGTAGTTGTTTTTAATGATGATAACTCTATTAAATCAACGTGTCCGGTTACGAATAGATCCATATGGAAGACTTGTATTGAGGCTCTATTTGGAATATGATTTCGTGACGTAGAGGAACGAGAGTATGGCATTTATATTGTCCTTCATCTTCCCAAGACAACAAAGCTGGGTCATGACTTACTTTCGGCGCCTGCTCTGGTGTTAAATTCAACCATATTCATGAGCACATCAAATGTTATTCACGACGGGCAGTATATTTGTTGGAGGCAGACTTTTATCCTAATCTATTTTAATATACCGATGCATATACAGTTACAGGCAACCTCTGTCACATACAGACTTCTGCTTAGTGCGAGTATCTAACCCAGGTGGACAGAGGTGAGATATGAGTGGTCATTAAAACCGAGCGCTTTCGGTCATTCAGCTACTTATCCCCCTCTTATAGCAGGTGCAAACTTTCTCATTTTAGGATCCGGTTGATGGTGGATTGTTGTAAGCCCAGTCCTTTGTTATAGAGGACAAGTAGAAAGTTGGAGCGTATACGCAATTAAGTTTAACCAGGCATTGGTAGTTTAATCGCTAGATTAACAAGACTCTCTCGGAAAGGCTTTACATTCATTCTCACATGTGGGAGGTAAGCTACCAAGTCTACCCTCTACTTTTTTCTTTGATACTGGCATTATTCTCGCCAAAAGAAGGTCGTTGTACACTTTCTACGCGATGGAGTTAATGCGAAGCGTATATCTAAATGGGTGCAATGTCAACACAGAATATGTTAAATTCGACGTTGGTCACATCCTTTTGCATAGCTCGTTAATCTGTTGTAGATCGTCTGAGAAACCGGATGTCAGCGTTCTTATATTCATATTCCCAATTCATTTTGCTGATTTTGTTTATTCTTTTGTTTTGCTTCGTGCAACGGTTTCAGCCCACTTGTTGAATATGAAAGTTAAGCTCCAACCACCAATTCATGGAATCTATATGTATCATATGATACGAATGAATAATTAATCCTTAATAATTCTACATATTTTCATGCATTTCAGTTACTGAAGATAATATTTTCATAGAATGGCTTGACCACAACTTACCAAGGTTTACATTAGGAAAATAATTTCGTAACGATATATGTCTTTGTCCTATATCATTAATTGTTTGGATTTGTTTTAAGCGTGTCAGACACTCGATCAGAAAGGGTTGGGAATGAAATCTGCACACCCTGGTTTGCTATCGTTGTTTTCCTGCGGAGATGAACCATAATCTGATTGGCTGAAAACAATATAACCTACATATTTTATGAGCCGTTAAACATCATGGAGTGTTAATGCTTACATATCATGCTTTCCTCTCTCTTACCTTTCTTGTCACAGTATTGCTAGTGTAAAATGTCTTTGACCACTCTTATATTGTAGCCATTATGATAATCCTTGTGAGATGTTGAAGACATTCGCAACAAATGGATGCCCTCACCAGCTAGTGGAAAACGGACTGCCTTGCACGTGTCCTTTCCCTCCTCAAAGGCTCCACATGACGAGGGAAATTTTCAATGTGAGCCACATTCCGGATCGTTACTCCAGATTTGTCGAGGTAATCTATTTTGGTAGAAGATTAAATGTTGTTCTCATCTAAGATCCATTTAGCTCTGATCTTGTAGGTAGTATAGGTACTTCATTGTCTATTAGTTCAAACTGACAGGAACACAAATAGCCTAATTTTTATTTTCAGTAACCACGATGATTCCATCCTTCCCATGATGCTAAAACAGGATATTACTTAATACGATCATTTAGATTGTCAACTGTACAATTCCTGGCTCAGTACACATACGCCTTATTTTAATATTTTATATCACTACAGCTGCAAAAGAACATACTAATATATGTATATGAAATAAAACACGATTCCTGATGAATATATCGTAGTTTGTTATATAATTTGATCATATCAATTAATTGTGAACTTTGACTGTCATCGTCATTAAATATTAAATACAAAATACGTGTATTTAAAACAATGGAAGACAAAGAAAAAGAATAATATGAATGTCTTTGGTAAAGAGATGGAAAATATAATAAATAAAACCAAGATAAAATAAGTGCTAATACCAAAAAGTATTTTAAATTTCAAACGTCGTTTTATGTTTTTGTAGAAAGAGATAACATATTAAAATGAGGCAAAAAACAACTTTTTAGTTTGAGGAGACGAGAGCCTCTACAAACAAATGTATGTTCAAAATTAATATATATTATCAGACAGATATGCAACATCCACTTTAGAATTATTCTCAATGTATGCTGTCTCTCCTAAATCTCCCAACAGAAACACTGGACACATTATATACCCACTGATGTGATCTCTGTGTCCTTCATGTCTATATTATCATCAGTTACAAAAAGGACTTATCTGTAGGTAAACACATGAAACGAGATTTGCCCAAACCGATTACCTTTGATAAGTTTAAACAACATCACTCGATCATTAGATAAGTCCATATTATAGGGCAAAATATTTTCAACCATAATTTTCTCTCCTTGTTTGATGAATAAATCCATATCCTGACACATAAATCATGTCTAAATATAACAAAGATTTCTTCCAGGCATACAAAGATTGTCATACGCTTGAACAAGATCACAGATTTTATGCGATTAATCTCCAAAATAAGTATAATATTTATTACAATCTCGGCGCTGTTATTATAAATTAATGTCTCTTTTACAGGCTGTATTCATTACATAATGAATATATATATATATATATATATATATATATATATATATATATATATATATATATATATATATATATATATATATATTATTCCAACGTTCCGAGAGAATTTCAATTATTACGTGTGTCTCAAGTAAACAACACACGCAAATACATTTAACGTCAAGAAATTAGTAGATATAATATTCTTATCAAGTTGTGGTAGGAATCAGAGCATATCTAGGCATGTCCTGTTGGAGCAGAATGAGTGTAAATGTAAATGTGTGCCGTCATATGAATGCTGCTTCAGTCTCTCTGTTTCAAGGGATTATATATATATATATATATATATATATATATATATATATATATATATATATATATAACTTGTTTTTCTTTGTCACAGGGTAGTTACCGTATCCATTTGGAAATCAAGCAAGCCGGACATGTAATCGGATGTCTGAATGCAGATATTACAATGACCTCACCTAGTAGTGGGTTTTTGTTTGGTTGAAGGATCTGCTTAAATAAATTATTGATTACAGCAGAATGTAAATCATCATAATACTTATTTTATCCGTATCGATAATTTATTCTCTCTTTCCATCGCTATTTCGAGGACAGAACTATTCAAACAACTAATAAGAGGTTAAAATTCTAGCAAATTGTGTACAACCGTGATTTTCATACGTATGTTACTTACTAAGAAAGGGATAAAAGACTGTTAAAAATAAAAAATACAGCTACTAAAATATCTACAAATTATTACAAATGTAACTGTAATTTTAAAACAATATGTAAATGTCAAATGAAATATGCTTCCTATGGGTTTTACAGACTTGTAAAATTCCGGAATGATCTAATGTCCATGTTATGATTCCTTAAATTAAAACATCATAATGAAATATTTTTATCCTGTGCTACAATACCTTAAAATGCACTAATTAATTAATGTACACAACATGCCTTTATACTTGTAAAAAATCGATAAGGTACTTACACTATAAAAATGTTTACCTTGACTAAACGAAGATTTTTTTAATCAAAAGGCTGTGAATGTTAAAATAACACACATAATGGTTTATGATGAATCGAGCACAAAATGGGATGTCAATTGCATTTGCAGGACACATGACATTGCGTATCGTAAACTATCACGATATCATAACTTATTATCCTCTTAATTAAAAGCAGAAATTAAATCTTTAAATCATTAACAATTATTTACAAAGCTACTCATATTGTAGTGGGCTTCAGATTCAACGATCTGAGCTGTGAAAACGTGTTCATGTTTCGACTCAACTCGTTACAACTAAAAAGTAACTGATCTATCGAAGAAGAATTCATCACAAGTGAAATAAATCTCACAGTACTAATACTGTACAAAATCCCTCCCAACGGGAACAAAATAGGTTATATCATATACATTTACAGTTTATGCATTAAAAACACACTTTTTGCCTCGAAACGGCGTGCAAATGATACGGTCGATGCGAATTGGTAGAATGCACACTAGTGTTTGTCAAACACCAAATATGGTCATACTAAATGTGGGCGCCCATTACTCGAATCAGTCAATTTATGTAGCTTGCATCTCATTATTGACTCATTTATTACATAATTTATTTTTCGTTGCAAAATATGGTCTTAATTTAAATAACAGAATGAAGCAATGCCAGAAAGTTTAGACAACTTTAACAAACAATTTCTTTCAATAAAATACAAAGGTAATCTTTAAGAGAAACATATAGTACTGTAGATGTAATCCCATAAAATACTAAATATATTAGCACACCTCCAAACATATAGAATGTTTTGACTTAGTTCCAATAGTCTTAACAATAATGTCGTACCATTAGTATTGTGGCACCACAATTATACAATACAGAATATTTTTGAGCAGCAGAGAGGGTGAACCCTACAACCTTTTCCGACAAAAAATTGATTGAATCTTTAAAACAAAAATAGAGCCTTCCAACGAAATCTCATATTTTAACCAAAAAAAATAAGTCTCCATTTAGCAAACGGAGACTTTACGATTTTTCAATCAATTTTGGTCGCAACGTTGTTGTCATTCACCCTCTCTGCTGCTACAGGTTAACAAAAATAATAAATGATTTTAATCGAATATTTGATCGAGTCCGATAAGATATCGTGTCCGAGGATCATTTAAATTTATTGTTATAAATCCGTGTGGGGTTGACTGAGCTACGCCGAAGAAATTTTTAAATTTATTAAAGTCCATATCGGAACACCATGTCTGCCAAATATTTCGTAGCGTATGTGTATCAACGCCGTTAAACACCGCAAGAATATTACAGTTGTCTCTGATCACTTTTGGGATCTGGGTGTAGCGTTGAGTGACATATATCACATCAGTGTTTTTATGCCTGCCTCGGGAAAATATTCTAGCTGGGTTTTTTTGATTGTCTAACATCACATCGTCGTATACGACTAAATTGGTAATGCTCCCATCAAGGTCATCCACGGATGGTGCCTCGTCAATATCAGTTATAAAATCAACGACGTTCTCACCTTTAATTTCTGATGCATTCTCGTTAAAATCTTTTAACACTTCATAGCATCGTTGATCATCTACGCTGGGGACAATTAAATACAACTTATCCCACGTCATACATCTCATTATTAAATTGAGTAACAATTGCGTCTTGCCGGATCCAGATGGCCCGATTATAATTGCGCGGATAGAATTTGGTAGCGCTGCATGATGCTTAACTGGTTCTCTTGATTTAGTCGCTGAAAATCAATTATATCCATATCCTTATACATAAATTATGGATCTATATTGTGTGAAGTGTAAAACGCGTACTGGCACAAATGATGTGACGACGATTACAACGAGGAATAACAGATCAGCACTTACTGGTAGATGTGCAACATGTGGTATAAAAAAATTTAGATTTGTTTCCCTTGGTAAACAAAGGAACCTTGAAAAAAAAACGAGGAGGTGATATCGCAGCCAAGTTAGTAAAACTCCATGGAACGCCGTGGGCAAAGTATCCAGGAGAAAAACATCTTCCAGGATATAGCTACTGTGGCCCGGGAACACGATTAGATATCAGACTTGATGGTCAAAATCAACCTCGACGTGGTGAAGAACCAATAAACGCCATTGACAAGGCGTGTCATGCTCATGATGTTGCATATAAAAGCAGCAACCTGCAACACAGGCATCTCGCGGATGTGAAATTAATTCATGCATTAAATGCTATTCCTGATAAATCTTTCAAAGAAAACTTGGGTTCGTGGTTGGTAAAATCAGCTATGAAAGGCAAATTAATGATGGGCGCTGGTAATTAATAACAACATAGAATCTATTTATTATTCTCCGAGGGGATACTGGAGGGGTAACGCTGCAATCAATAAACTCGCCAGCGCCGCAAAAGTGAAAAAGGCTACTGCGGCTAATTGGTTATCCAAACAGGCTATATGGCAAATTTATCTACCAGCGCCTAAACAAATTAATTACTCGCATTTTGATGTTACCGGACCCAATGAAGTTCATCAAGCTGATATATTATTTTTACCTCATGACAACGGTTACAAATATGCGTTAACTGTAGTTGATATTGCGAGTCGATACAAACAAGCAGAACCGCTAAAAACAAAATCATCACCTGAAGTTGCTTCTGCATTTGAAAAGATTTATCGACGAGGTCCTCTGCACTGGCCAAATCTGTTACAAGTTGATCCTGGCAAGGAATTTCAGGGTGTGGTTGCATCTACAATGAAACATCACAATGTCACCATCAGACGGGGGCATACTGCACTACATCGCGATCAGGCAATTGTAGAATGATTTAATCGGACTCTTGCTGAGCGGTTATTTAGATATCAATACGCAAAAGAATTCATTCAAGAAAAGCGATCCCGTGAATGGGTAAAAAGGTTACCAGCTGTGATCAACGCACTGAATAATGAGATTACTAAAACAATTCACATGAAACCTATCAATTAAAAAGACGTCTATACCTAAAATGGAAATTCAAGGAATTTCACAAGAGGATTCTAGCATTTCTCAGCCCATTCTTGGTAGTAATGTCAAAGTTAGGTAATTATACGAACCAGGAGAGCTGGAAGGTGGCACAAAAAGGGCTACTGATCCTATTTGGAGTGTTACTGTACATACAATATCTGGCATAACACGATCAACTGGTAGACCAGCAATCTATAAATTGGATTCAACTGCCCCTCAGCGGGGTTTACTCGACAACAACTGCAAGTAATACCCGAGGATACTCGATTACCACCGCGGGGTCTTAACTAGCACACCCAGAGGCATTGTGCTGGCACCCCGGCGCCTGTTGCACTCAAGACATGTTAGCATCACATTATCTCTTGTATGACCAATACTGCTATTTTTTCTATCCACGGTAAATTGTCGAGAATCCCTATCTGACCAAAACCAATTCATTACACAATTGCAACTCGCGCAGTGATTATTCTGTTGCTGTTTCAGCGTCATTATTAATTCAACATCAATATCAAATTCTCTATTATTTTTTTTATCCTGCTGTTTATAACCAGAAAGTTTTTTTCTGATTATGTCCTTAGTGATGAAATCACCAGTGACAGTATCACTTATTGCATTGTCATTAGGATTTTCAAGGACAATTCTTCTAAGCTGATTTATTTTTCGTACTCTGGATACTGCAAGATAGACTAAATTCGACCATTCGATGCGATTATCTACCATCCAAACAATTGTATCCGATATAGTTAATCCCTGTGAGGAGTGTATCGTCGCTGCGTATCCTAGCGTCCATGGGGATTTATTAGCACGCAATGCATCTTCAACGACGCTGATATCAGCCAGCACAATATCATTTAATACGAGAATTTGTTTTTCACTTTGTCCTGGAATATCAACTTCTATATTCTGTTTTCGTGTATCCGAAGGCCTATAACACAACGGTACTGGAAGTGTTGCAAATTTTTCTTTATGCGTTTCAAATAACTTCATCTGAAGTGTGTCTCTGACTATTTTTCTACTTGCAATTATCAAATCATTTGGTTTCCACGTTTCCTAAAAATCATTCATTGGAGTTTCCGAAATTATTTCACGGGCTATTTCACACTGGATTCTATCCGGTTGTAATCTAATTAGCGCTTTGAATTCTCGTAATTGTTCATCAAGTGATCTATAATCAGTGTTAATTTCTTCATAATAGTCTACAAAACCCTTTAGCCATTCATGTGGGGATGCACCGATAAATGGTGGTGGTTGGCCGTGATCACCGCACATGACGACTTTTGTGTTTTTGTTTTACAACCATTCAAGAAATGTTTTTAATACATATAATGACACTGTGCATATTTCATCCCAAATTATGATTTCAGGAATGAATTTATCACCCATTCGATCAGAAGTCTATTTGTCACCCTTCCATCGAAAGAAACTATGGTAAGTACAGGCATTTACCCCTCGTTGTATCATTTCTTTGGCGAGTCTGTGAGTTGGTGTTAACACAATCATGGTTGACCGACGAAATAATTCGATTGCACGAGTTGTCTTTCCTGACCCACCACAGCCGTTTAAATAAACTGTCTTGTATCTACATATTGGATCAGATACCGGTGGTGCATTAGAAAATTCTGATTGAATTTCAATGGGGTTACATGAAAGATATTTATCATCCATGGTAACGTCTGCGGATTCACAATACTCATGTAGTGTTTCCTTTTTAAATCGCCAACGTCCCCAATTTTCCTCGGGATCTGTGAATGCCGCTACAGCTGATTTGTATTTATTGTGTATATACATCGAATCAGTAGCTACTCTAACCGCGGTATTAGGAAATCTATTTATCATCGAAAATAGATTAAAAGATGCATAGGCTAGCATAGAACTTCTCAAATGTGTGTACTGGGAATTATATCCATCACAGTAGGTAACAACCGTGCCCAATTTTTCACCATTGGATAGAAAAGCATCCTTACGGGATACAAGTTTTCCCTGTTTCGTTAAATCCGTTAGAATAAAATCGTGTTCAGCGACGTCTATGATCAACCGCGAAGAATATTTTGCATTGTCGTATTTTCCACCCTGGGCAAATTTACCGATTATTCTTCGTCCAAAATCTTTTACTTATTCTTTTTAAATTTCAAATAACTCCATAGACCAATTCATGATTTGTTCTTCATTGAAATCAGGAAACTGTTTTCGGTGTTCGCTAATTATTCTATCTAGATCATATATTTGGATTCTGTAGAAACGTCCGAAAAGTTATTTATGGAGCGAAGCATACAGTGGCGCTTGTGCGAAAGGGTACTGATAATGATGCAATCTGGCGTGATGCTGGTGTCCCGGAGGGTAAAGTCATTTTAACAAAACTATCATTGTGGATGCCAGTGTTAACTCCATCAATCACAGCAGAAGGGCGATTACTGTCATTTATGGATCAAGGAGGAAAGTCGTTGTTGAGTTGGTTATCAGTGACTACGCATATTAAACTGGATAATATCGATGATATATTCACTTGGCACCTGGAATCAAAACAAGGTGTTTCAGCTCCACGTCATATATTTGTAGCGTTACAGGATAATGAGCGAGTTGGTAATCAACAACGCAGCCATATGATATTTGATCAGTTAGGTGTTAGAGAAATCTCGCTGAGAATAAACGGCCAACAGGAACCATCCGAGGATATACAACTTGATTACAATCACAATCATATTGCACGTGTATATCATAATATGCTGTCATTTATGGCACGGGATCAAAATGTTGATACTGGTCTACAAATATCACAGTTAGATTTTAAGAGTTTATACCCGATTTATTACTTTTCATTGGAACATCTCGATTTAACAAGACAATCTGTCGATGATATACACTTTAGAGCCCGTGTAACCCGTCCTGGTGGTATTATTAATTACAGAGCGGTTGCTGTCATTCTCAGTGATAAATCAATGCTACTCGAAGGTGTTGGTGGAAGAATGAGAGTGGTAGATGCGCCAGTAGAAAATATGTAATCGAAACTTTATAGCAATTAGATCAATCTGTTATTGTATAATGTCGTATAGTAATATCAATGTGTCGTTGACACCTGGTCAATTAAAAAAATTGCAATCCAAATCAGCTAAGCAATGTGGAACCACAATCACGCTGAAACCCAATCAAATGACTGGCGGTGCAAATAAATTATCGCTGACAACTCGTCAAGAGAAACATTTCAATGATGCACTTGTAGCAAAAGAAGGTGTTCAGATTACTATTTCTGCGGCTGCTATCAAAAATATGATTAAAGCAGGCGGTATATTCCCGTTGTTAGCTGCGATTCCAGCGTTGATTGCGGCAGCAGCCCCAGCGGTGGCAAAAGCGGCAACGTTAGGGGCTGTTGATACCGCGGCAGGAATGGCACTAAAAAGGCAACTGGGAAGGGGTATAAAAAAAGGGAAAGGGTCTAAGACTACCAGGAACCCCGTATTCGTGGTACAGCGGAAATGGTCTAAGACTAGGACCGGTTTATTAACTCGGGGACCGATGGTTCCAATGTCCAATTTTGATTTAATTGATGCTGCTAAAAAGCTCGCCATAAAAAATTTCAGAGGTGTCTTTATGAAGGATCAGTTGAAGGCACAACCAAACAGTGTTGAGATCGGTATCATTAATCTCGATAACAGCACCGGACCCGGAACTCACTGGGTTGCATACGCTATTGATCCACGTGGGATTGTCTATTTTGATTCATATGGATTAGCACCGCCAAAAGAGTTTATGCGTTATATAAAAACTTTTCCAATGAAGACTTGGTATTCTACGCTACCAACACAACAAATGAATGATCCACCAATATGCGGCAGCGAAGTATTAAATTTCCTTAACGCTATTTCTAACTAATTGGGTAACCCAAGGGGAAAACCACCACATGTTGTCGTAAATGAATACACCAGCAATTGCATTTTAGAGAGAGAGAGAGTTTTACAATAACATGATTGCTATTTGGGGAAGACCTCTGAAACCCAAACCCGATGACACTGCAACCGGTGATATAAAAAAAAATAATCGAAGATGAAATAGCTGAGACGTTGAATCTAGCAAGTGTTGATCCCGGAGAAATTGTTGTATTTCAAGATCGTCAGGGTAAATTGAGAACGAGTAATGTGTCGTTGGATGACATTTTGGTTAAACAACAAAACGCAATCGAGAATACTATCGCGTTATTTTCCGATCAGGGTAAATTGAAAACGAGTAATGTGTCGTTGGATGACATTTTGGTTAAACAACAAAACGCAATCGAGAATACTATCGCGTTATTTTCCGATCAGGGTAAATTGAAAACGAATAATATTTCTCTGGATGATATTTTGGTTAAACAACAAAACGCAATCGAGGATGCTATCGCGTTATTTTCCGATCAGGGTAAACTTATTTCGACTATTACAGATAGACTAGAAATTCTCAACAGTTTTGCGTTGGATCTAGCAACATTTCAATCTAAAATTGAAGAACACGGAAAACAGTTTTCAATTTTTCGTAGAAACATCGTGGATAAATTTCTTGGAACTACATTCGATAAACTCGACATAAAACTCCCGGATATTAAAAAATTCATCGATGAGACGAAAAACTTCATCGAAGCCATCAATACTGATTTTCCGAGGATGATAACAATCATTGAAAAAGCAAAAATTCCTCATGAGAAAACCAATAAAGTAGTATACACGATCCAACACGGATCATTTGCGTGGACACCTACAAACAATAAATTAGATATCACTGCAACCGTTAAAGGTATTTATCGATTAACACTAGTGACAACGACTCAATTTAATATTTCATCGTCAAGTTCATCTGGGGTCATCAATACGATTTCAACGATCATTGACAAGGATACAACGGAAAAGTTCACAATAACATCTACTGATAAAAATTTGGTTAGGGCTTCAACAACGTGGTATGTGGAATTCGTAGCGGATTCAAGTAAATAACTAAATTGAAAGGAAAATCCTTCGGATTTCACAATTGAAAACGCTAGCGTTTTTAAAATAAAAATGATTTCATCAACGCAATGTCGCTATTATCAGGTCAGAGAATTTCAAACTAGACTCAAAACCCTCGCCGAGGAGTATCAAATAAAAATAAAAAAATACCGACGAAGAATCACCGCAATTGATATTACTATGTACTCGGTGTCAAGCGTTCTCGCTGGCGCCGGAATAATACTCGCATCGGTTCCAATGATTGCCCCGGTCGTGGTTCCAATTTGCATTTCTGCGGCGGCTACAATCGCGGGTATATCAACCGGGATAACAAAAAAAAAATATCATCATGCAGCCAGAGTAAACTGCAAGATTACTTAATTCAATTTCATGTTGTATCAACCGCATACTCGCAATTATCCTCGATGATATCGTCGTCACTCGATAATACAATTATATCAGATAGTGAGTTCTCAGCGATGGTCAGTATTTTTGATTCCGCGATATCAAAATTAGAGCGACAACACGAGTATAATAACAATGACAACACCGATGGAATTACTTCAACAAATAGTGGAGAACACGAACCCAGTACAAACAAGCATATGATCAATAACATCAACGAATCCTGAATTCAGTGTGAATTTCCCTAGCCCAGTCCCCGTGAAGGAGATAGCGCTTGCAAAACTACGAGTGTATCACAGTTGGCCTAATATCAGATCGGTAGCATTTGGTGGTCAACAACCCAATAATTCACTGGTATTTGCGAATAAGAATAAACCCGATGGAACTCCAGACTGGAACGTTGTTTCGATACCAACCGGATCATATCAAATTGAACAAATCAATAATGAATTCGCGCGTAGAATAAAATCGATTACTGGAGCAGAATCAAAAATCGCTATAACGGTTCATGAGCCGACGCTATCATCCGCAATTGAAATAAGCACAGAAGGATACGTCGTAGATATCTATCAGAGCTCTATAAGAACCGTACTAGGATGGCCTGAATTACCACCAGGGGGGAAAACCGTTGATTTACCAGAACCACAAAAAAATGATTATATCACTAACAGAATAAAATTTGATAATCCAATAAAGAGTTATAAAGATCACCAAATCACTTTAGGGTTTTTTATATCGGAGTCCTACCACCTGAGAGAGGAAAGGAGAAGGATCCCTTCGAGGCATATCATATTGTTAGCGATCGTAGAATTATTGAAAATTTCACAGCGATGAATAATAATTTTTCACTGTTGTTAATATCTCTTAAATCCGGCTCTCTCACCCGAGATGAATTTATCAGCGTCGTAGAAACATATAACAAAATCATCGACGATATGGAAACATTTAATTTGAAAATTATTCAGGATATACTAGATGACGATAAACCCCAATCGAGAATAACATTTGCATCAAAATTTAAAATCCCCGTCAAAGATATTCCAACAGTCAAACTACCCGGATATAACGTACCAGAACTAAAATAATTTCTCAGTGATGCCATCGATGTTGTGTAACAGAATTGTTAGCGAGTGGATGGTGGATTAAATGAACAACACAAACACAAGTGTGAAAGATAATGTAAATTTATGAAATAAATTATTAATGAAAAATAATGATGTATCAACACAATAACTCATGCGTTCAACCCACAATTACACTCACAACCACTCACAATACATGAATAAATGAAATATTAATACAAAATAAAACACATACAAAGGAATCTCTTGGACTATACATAGATCCAAAGAACCTTTACAAAAGTTATATTAACGCAAGTATAAATCACGATAATAAACACAAACATCAAACTATACTATCGCACGTATGGATTGCGAAAATTAGCACGAACATATACTGGTATTCAATCAAGTTGCTAGCTTTTATAGAGAATCATGCAATGCCTTGTAATACTATTGTGTTCTGAAATAACCATGTAAATACAACAATGTATTCAATTGTACACAATTGCAACACACACATGTGTCTCGACCCTGTATAACCGTACGATTCACCTACAGTTGAATCGCCGCCCAGTTTCCCCGAAGACCTAGGGTTGACCAATACTTTTATCGGCCGTTTGCCCTTCACGGATCCACCACAGATATACGTACAGACAGCATACAACATCTACTAGAACCAAGTTCCTCAATACCAGAGATGTCGCCCCGGATATTTATAACTCTAGACAGCTCCGACACTCGGATTTCTAGCTTTCCGGATATTTACACGTCACGACAGATGTAGACGAACAGACAGTTCGACAGACAGACATTCCGATACTTCAATACGATTGCACAATAAATCAGCAACAATTTCAGCTACGATAACAGATGTTATCAGAGATGTTCCGCAATAAATCAGCTATAATTCAGAGATGTTCTCAGTGATGTTATCAGAGATGCTATCAGAGATGCTATCAGATGTTATCAGATGCTATCAGATGTTATCAGATGCTATCAGATGTTATCAGCTACAATAAAGAAACCAGACTAATAACAGTTGTCTCAAAAAATAGTCTAAACCTTAGATCACGCTATTGCATTGAAAGTCTAATGGTGACTAGTAATTCCAAATATTCCACGTTTAAAATCTGCATTTCAATAAAGGTATCATTATATGAAATGATAAACTGAATAAAATTCACAATAAAACGAAATATAAATTTAACACTCACCCCTTTGGCTGGAGATTAATGACAGGCTATCTTTCCTACGATAAGATACTTTTGGTCCCGTAATTATTATGAGAAATATTCTGCCTTATATACTCTCAAATAGGTGAGCAGAAATCACAGCAAAATTACCGTGCACCCCGTGATTCTTGGTGTTCCCTGACTTCAAGTGATACGAAGTCAGGCACATGCAAATCGTTACACGCTGCTTACCTTGGAGAAAACCACTTATTCACCCCAGGCAATGCATGTACGACGAAACAAAGAAAATGGTGAGATTAGTTTGTAAATCAAGAAGAAAATAAATTTAATTTTCGCCTAATTCTGTGACATGTTGGTTTTAAAATAATTCATGATGCATGGAGAAAAACAACATCACCGGAAATAAAAATCCTCAAACATAATAATGACCCAGATGGTGGCGGCAGACATATCGCTCCGTTCAACGTGAATATATCCTCAGTGATTGCGCTCAATTTAGTATGTGATGTTATCGAAGGAAGCTATCAAATTAATCTCGTACGATCAAATCAAGCTCAGCAAGTATATATTCTATACTCCTTTGCACCAATAGCCCCTCCAGGATTTTTAATAATTGAGTCTCCGGTTAGTCCAGTCTATATGTGGTGTCATAATGATTCGCTAACAAGAATTAATTTCAAACTCACTGACCAGTCCAATAATCTGATTGATCTACAAGGTGAGGTTTTACAAATTAGTCTGTTTGTGAAGTCCTAGGACTCCATCAAATATTCGATTAAAATCGTTTATTATTTTTGTTAACCTGTAGCAGCAGAGAGGGTGAATGACAACACCGTTGCGACCAAATTTGATTGAAAAATCGTGAAGTCTCCGTTTGCTAAATGGAGATTTATTTTGGGGGGTTAAAATATGAGATTTCGTTGGAAGGCTCTATTTTTTGTTTTAAAGATTCAATCAATTTTTTTGTCGGAAAAGGTTGTAGGGTTCACCCTCTCTGCTGCTTTTTGAATACGTTCTCACTAATTTGCAATGTCAAGGAGAACTTCGTAATTGCACTGAATAATGTAACTAAATACATTCTTCTCAAAGTATAAGTAAACACAACTACAAGTGATATAACAAACTAATATTAAAATAGTAATGCCGTATGATCCTGATATCCTATATATCAAGATATAAGGAACGTGTTTTGTCAATTTCAAGATACAATTTATTTCCCGGTATAAAAGTGAAACATTAGAAATAACTTACATTATGGTTGATGAAATCATAAACAATCCTAAAACTCCATACGTATCGAGTATTGCGAATGAAGTACAGCAGCAAGAAGAGTGAACAGACCGAAACTAATTCAGACAAAATAAAAAAAAAACCAAAACTAATTCAGACAAAATCAGAAAATAAACTGAAACTAAAAATGACAGTTCGGTTTCAACCGAAGTTTCTTTATGTCAACCAATACTGTTGCGAAATTGAAAAAGCAAACATTGCCTGTGTTCTCGTGGTTTTGGTAACTGCATTGCCTCTGTTGTCGTGGTTTTGGTAGCTGCTACGGTTTTAACCGAATATTTGATCAAGTCCTTTGAGATATCTTGATATAGGGTCAAGCAAATGTATCGTTGCAAATCCATGTGAAGTTGACTGACCGTGACTAAAGAAATTTCTAAAGAGATTACAATCCATATCTCCACTGCACCAGGTCTGGTGAATATTTCGTAGCGTAAGAGTGTCAACTCCATTTAAAACAGCAAGACTATTATAATTATCCCTGATCACTTTTGGTATTTGTTTACATCTCTGAGTAACAAATCACATCAGTATTTTTATGTATACCTCTGTAAAATATCCTCGCATGGTTTGCTTGTTTATCTAACATCACATCATCATATACGACTAAAATTTTAATATTTAGATCAATTGAATCAACACTCGGTACTTCTTCAATATCAGTGATAAATTCAATAACATCTTCGTCGGATACCGATTTTACTCTCTCGCTAAAATCTTTTAACACCTCATAACATCTCTGATCATCTACAGATGGTGCAACCAAATAAAGTTGATACCATTTTAACCAACACATTTTTGGATTAATTAAAAACTGCATCTTGCCACTTCCATATGGTCCCATTATAATCATGCGAATATAATTTGGTAGCGCCGCATGATGTTTAACGTGTTCTCGTGCAAAATCAATTACTTTCATGTTATTATATGTAAATAATGGATCTATATTGTGTGAAATGTAGGACGCGTACTAGCACAAACGACTTGACAACAATTACATCAAGTAATAACAGATCAGCACATCCTGGTAAGGATGTACAATGTGAAACAAAAAATTTAGATTTGTTTCTATGAAATCGGGTAATGATTTTTAAAAAACGAGGTGATATTGAAGCAAAATTGACAAAACTTCCCGGGACTCCATGGGCAAAATATCCAGGAGAAAAGCACCTTTCAGGGTATATTTATTGTGGCCCTGTAACCAGACTCGACATCAGACTTGATAGACAAGAACAATCCCGACCCGGCGAATATCTAATAAACGCTATCGATAAGACGTGTCATGTTCATGATGTTGTTATAAAAGAAGCCATCTGCAACATAGACATATCGCAGATGTGAAATTGATTCATGCATTAAATTCTATCACTGATAAATCCTTCAAAAAAAATTAGCATCCTGGTTGATAAAATCAGCGATGATAAGTAAATTTATGCTGGGTGCTGGTAATTAATAAGAATATGGAATAAATTTCTTATTCACCAAGAGGATACTGGCAGGGTAAATCAGCAATCGATAAACTCGCTAACGCCGCAAAAGTAAAAACTACCACCGCGGCAGATTTGTTATCCATGCAGGCGATATGGCAGATTTATTTAACTTCGCACATTTTGATGTCAGCGCCCCTAATGAAGTTTATCAGGCTGATATATTATTTCTGACGCATGATACTGTTAATAAATGGACATACAAATACGCGCTAACGGTAGTTGATGTTGCGAGTAGATAAAAAGAAGCTGAACCATTGTTATCAATGTCATCAACTGAAGTAGCTTCTGCATTTGAAAGGATTTATCGACGAGGTCCTCTGCAGTGGCCAAATCTATTACTGGTTGATCCTGGCAAGGATTTTCAGAGTGCAATGTTATCAAAAATGAAGCATCATAATATAACGTGACGACGAGGACATACTGCAATAAACAGTTATAAGGCATGTGTTGAACGATTTAATCGGACACTTGCTGAGCGGTTATTTAGATATCAAAACGCGATGGAATTCATCGAAGATAAACGATCTCGTGAATGGGTCAAGAGATTACCAGGTGTAATAGCTGCGCTAAAAAAATATATGTACTCGAACAATCAATATGAAACCTGTTATCGCAATCACAAAAAGTATATACCCGTACAAACACGAAATGATTTTTCAAAACAGCGATTACTCGGCAATGTCACTGTGAGATACTTGTACGAGCCGGGTGAATTTGAAGGTGGTAAAAAAGAGTTACTGATCCTATCTGGAGTGTTACTAGACACAAAATATCTAACATAGTAAAATCCACCTGTAGACCCGCAATTTATTGATTAGATTCAACTGCTCCTCAGCGCGGATTTACACGTGAACAATTACCTGAGGATACTCAGTTGCCGCCGCGTGGTCTTAACTAGCACCTCTGCGTCTGTTACACTCAAGACAGGTCGACATCACATTATCTCTGGTATGACCAATACTGCATTATACAATTACAGCTCGCGCAGTGATTATTCTGTTGTTGTTTCATGGTAATGATAAACTCAACATCAATATCAAATTCTCGTTCATTTTTCTTATCTTGCTGTTTATAGCCAGTGAGTATTTTTCTGATTATATCATCACTGACAATATCACTGATTGTGGTATCATTAGCATCTAGAACAGCTCTTCGAAGTTGATTTATTCTTCGTACTCTGGACACTGCGAGATAAACTCAATTCGACCACTTGATGCGATCATCTACGATCCAAACAATCGTATCGGATATAGGCAATCTCTGCGAAGAATAATCGTCATTGCGTATCCTAGCGTCCATGGAGATTTAACAGCGAGCATAGCGTCTTCGACAACACTGATATCAACCAACACAATATAATTTAACACTAGAGTTTGTTTTGCAGACCGTCCTGGAATATCAACTTCAATATTCTGGCTTTGTGAATCCGTATGCCTATAACACAATGTCACTGAAATTGTTTGATTTTTTTCTTTATCTGTTTGAAACAACCGCCCTTGAAGAGTGCCTCTGACTATCTTTCTACTTGCCACTATCAAATCGTTTTGTCTCCACGCTTCCCAAGACATTTAATGTGGTTTCTGAAATTATTTTACGCGCTATTTCACACTGGAATTTATCCGGATGTAATCTGATTAACTTCTTAAACTCACTTAATTCTAGATCAAGAGATCTATGATCAGTATTAATTTCTTCATAATAATCTACAAAATTCTTCAACAAATCATGCGGAGACAAACCGACAAATGATGATTGTTGTCCAAGATCACCACATATTATCACAGCTGTATTTTTCAGTAACATCCACCCGATAAACATTTTTAATATATCATACGACACTATGCACATCTCACCCCAAATAATAATTTCAGGAATAGATTTCTCACCCATTCGATCAGGAGTCCATGCGTCACCTTTCCGTCGAAAGAAATTGTGATAAGTGCAAGCATTAACTCTTCGCTGTTTCATCTCTCTGGCAAGTCTGTGTGTTGATGTTCGCACAATTATGTTTGTTTTTCCTCGAAATAATTCGATCACTCATGTTGTTTTTCCAGACCCACCACATCCGTTTAAGTAAACGGTTTTATATGTACATACTGGGTCGGACAACGAAGTGCCTTACGATAATTCTGATATTTGATTTTTTTTTATGTAATTATCTTCAATCATAACATCTGCTGATTTAGAATAATCGTGTAACATATATTTTTTTATTTTCCATGATCCCCATTACTAATTATCGGAATTGGTAAATTCAGTCACTGCATTGCTATCTTTGATATCTATGTAAAATGAATCAGAGGCGACTGTAACCGCAAGTTCAGGAAATCTATTTATGATCGATAGCAAATTGATAAAAGCATAAGCCACCACAGACGCCCTCAGATGTACGAATTGGGGACATTCTCCATCGGTGTAGCTAACAATTGTACCGAATTTTATTCCATCGGACAAGAAAGCATCTTTACGGTTGACATATATACCTCAAGATGTTGCATACGCGATTATAAAATGGCATTCTGCATCATCTAGAATTAATCGTGAATAATGTCGCTTGTGATAATATGCTCCACCCTGGGCCAATTTACCATTTATTCTTCTACCGAGATCATTTGCATGTTTATTTCTGACCTCCAAGATTTTCTTGGATGCTTTAACAATATTTCTTCCTCGAGATCAGGAATTTGTTTTTGTAATCGTTAATTATACTATCAAGACTATCGGGTTATGGTAATCAAATTTTACTCTGCACGTGATATGATTTAATTGCCTCGGAGACAGTTAGCGATATCAGTATTTTACAATCGATCATATACCGTAATAACACTATTGGTACCCAGTGTTTTCAGATATATGTCTACCAAACCAAATATAACAGCATGGATGAAGTCCTTTAGCGATCTCGAATGATACTGCACGAGCGAATCCGGTTAGATCAAAATCGGGTAAAGGCCCGTTAATCGCAACTCGTGTGTCATAGAGTGGGTGGGATGCCTAAATCGTTTAAATACCCAGCGCACTCTCCTTATTCGAGAACACCCCCTTCATAACAAGCAACCATATCAACCGAAAAAACATTTTTAGGATCATATTTGGTATTACATATTCCACCGTGTCCGTATTCTATACAACTAGCTTGAACATCTGAGAGAAAATCCGCGCGTGTTGGTTTCCAGATTTTTCTTTCTCGCGAAATGAGTTGCAACTGACTGGATTGTAAAACAGTTTGCTAGTAATTCCTCGTTATTATCCGTTGAAAAATTCCGAGCTAGTGTTCTCATCGCGTCGTTAAGAGATTCAGTACGGTATATTTCACCGTTTGGTCTTACAAATTAGTCAAATTTACACTCTTCGTCTTCAAAACTCTGAAACAACCATACTGACACAGGATCGTTTTTACTTTCCGCGTGAATAAAATCAAACAAATTCCCCTCCCTCCAGAGTTCTCTCGGGAGAACTCTATGGGTACATATTTTATGGAAATATTGTTACTGCGTTAGTCCACGCAAGTGCATTATGATCAACGATCTTGATTTGAGCCCCTCTTGATTTATATTTCGATTCGAATAAAAATTTCTTCTGTTAACGTCGCTACGGTTATTGGGAATTTTAAGATCTTTTCTAATGCAGCCACATTTTTAATTTTTGCCCCATTGACTGCTAGTGAACTTTCATTGATTTTTTCCGTCTTAAATCTGTCAATTTGTTTCCACGTAATGCATTTGTCAAATGCTCTATTATTTGTTCGGCTACACAATTTATCCTCCCTGACAAAATCAGCGGTGACAATTTCATAGGTTTTAATTTCTCAACAGTCGGTTTGTCATTTATCGGATAAATATCATAAACTATCGCGGTCACAGGATGAGCTCTCTCGTAATACGGTTTGTCAATTCCAGTCAGCGCTCCTGGTTTGGAATCCTGACTCACGGTGACAGTCTTTTTATTTTTCAAGATAGGACCGAATTTATCACGAATAATCCAATTAATTGTATCTGAACGGATAATGAATTTCACTTTGAAAAAATACTTTTTTTAGTCAAGATGCGATATTATTCATGTTGCCATTTGGTCGTTCATGGTAGCATCAATAATACCATCAATTCAAAATGTTGACCAACAATCAAATGCTCCGTCTCGGGAAATTCGTTAAACCCTTCATGGAATTTACCAATCATGTTTATATCACTTATTAGACCCTTATTTGGTGCATCTACGGAGACTCTATCGAGATTGAATTTAACATTTTTCCAGGGTTTGATTTTGAATAATCTATCAAACTACTTCATATTATAATTAAAGCAAGTATTTAAATAACGAATTGATATATAATGAACCACTGCAAATGGCTTATGATACGATGAGTAACCTTTTGTAACAAATTAGGCAGAAACGAATTATGTGGATATCATTCACTGAGTGTGCGACGAGGAAGCTTAGGTCCGTTACCTTCTATACCTTGTGGTGTTCGAGTACAAGATTAGACACAGATGTTTCTCCAATGTGGTGGTAAACGAAACAGAGAGCTTCAGCGCTATTATGATAAACGAATCAAAGACTCTAGCCATAACTCTGTCCCTGACAACGTCAATGACGAAATCATAAGAACACCTCAAAACCATATTACTAGATTTTCAATAAATAATTATCAAACCAAATAATTAATTAGACAAATAACATATATGTATAAAAATGAGTCATGAATTTCAACCACACCCCACGAGAATTAACTATGAAGTATCATGTGATGGTGTAGTCAGAAACTGCAAACTGAATAAATCAGTTGGAGTTGTCGATAATACTGGGTATCTCAGATTTAATGCTGGAGGGAAAAGTTATCCTAATCATAGATTTATCTTCGACGTCTTTATGGGTGAAATCCCAGATGATCTTGTGATCGACCATATTATTGTATAAAAACTGATAATTCTTTAATTAATTTACGAGCTATCACTCAAAGTGAGAATATATTTAGAAAAACCGGTTCTTCCAAAACAGTTTAAAGGAACCTGTAAAATCAATAACAGAGACGGGTGAAGAACGAATATTTCTACCACTACCATCTGCTACTGTTTTTATTTTTGTAATTTGTAATTTGATTGATATTTATATTAGATATATATATATATATATATATATATATATATATATATATATATATATATATATATATATATATATATATATATATATATATATATATATATATATATATACATTATTATATTATATAATGAATTACGAAAAAAATGACATAATTTCTGCAATTACGGATTTTAAAGATTAAGAGATAAATTTTATCAGATAAATTAGGTTGTGATCAGATTTTTTTCTGATTTTTTTCAATCCGGATTTATTAAAAAATACAACAAGCCGTTAACGAATCATTAGCATACAACAGCTAAATCAGGAATTATTTTAAATGTTTCAATGGCACCCTTATCCAATCTATAGATACCTCTGACTTCAGCGGTAATATTAATAATATTATTTTGAGGTGTCCAGTCGAAAGATCCTTGATATGTCGAGTACACGGTATTAATCTTTTGTTTATGTGGTGTTTTAATTTTATCAAGCCGGGTCGCGATTGCAGGAAAATAACTAACGATATTGTCCTGTTTTTGTTTAATCATATCGATATTTGTTTTAATATCAGAAGGTTTCATTGGAACAGTCATCAAACTGCCAAATAAATTATCCATGGTTTCATCCAATTTTCTAAAATTCATACGGAGGTTTGCAAATGCACCTACATGAACATCATAATCAGCTCGCAATGTTGTTAGTTTATCATGCTTGGTTCTATGCTCACCATTTAGCGTCGTTATTTTATCATCTGTGGTGTTATGCTCACGATATAGCATCGTTAGTTTATTGTCTTACACATCTACATATTTTTAGTCACAGCATCAGTGTCCAATGTTGGATCGCCAAGTGTGTTTTTTTTTATTTGAGTTCATATCGAGGGTACCTGTCCATGTGTCACCGGATATTTTAACTCGATTGTTAATACTATCTATCACAATTGGTAAAAGAACTCCTGGTTTAATCTTACAGGTGAAATGAAACACCGCTAGGGAAATGTCGGTTACTGCATTAATTTTAACAAGAATATTATTCAAGAAAACATTACTTGATTTCGGCTTCCCTTGTTTGTCTTGAAATACGACTATTTCGTTTATATCCAAACTTGCGAGGTTTAATATCTCGGATATTTCATCTTCGAATATTTGTTTACATCTTTGGTTGCAGATATTTCCCCGTTGAGTTTTTCAAGTTTGAAAGATCTTCCCCAAAGATCAATCATATCGCGATCAACCATTATATTTTAAGATCTCTATAAAAAAGCGATTACTCGTATATTCGTGTACGATTTTATGGGGTGGTTTAGTTGATGATGATAAAGTGCTAAGAACATTTAATACCTGTTGGCCGCATATTGGTGGGTCGGTCATTTTCTGTGTTGGTAGCGTGGAGTACCAGATCCGAATTTTTAATTGATGTATATAACGCATGAATTCTTTAGGTGGCGCTAACCCATTTGAATCAAAAAAGCAATTACACACGGATCAATCGCGTACGTAATCCAGTGAATTCCAGGTCCGGTGCTGTTATGGAGATTAATGATACCGGTTTCAGTGCTGTTTGGTTGTTGTGGTAATTGATCTTGAATAAAAACACCTCTGAAGTTTTTTTATTCATAATTCCTTGGCAGTAAATCAAAATTTTACAATGGTGTTAGTAAACTGTCCCTGGTAGTCTGAGGCCGTTTCCGCTGTACCATGAATACACAGAGTTCCCTGGTAGTCTGAAACCCTTTGCCTTTACGGATCGTCTCTTTTTTTTTTGTATCCGCTTCCAGTCGCCTTCTTTAGTGTCATCCCAGCGGCGGTACCAACAGCTCCGATATTTAGGCAGCGGCAATTAGCGCTGGTAACGCAGCGAAAAATGGAAATATACTACCTGATTTTATTATATCTTTGATCGCGGACGCAGAGAGAGAGAGAGAGAGAGAGAGTGACCTGAACACCTCTTTTTATCTTTGCTAGCATCATTGAAATGCTTAATCTGACGAGCTGTCACTGATAGTTTATTCTGACCACCAGACATTTGATTGTGTTTTAACGATATTATAGTTCCACATCTTTTAAGCTGAATGCGATTTTAATATTTTAATCTGACCAGGAGTCAGAGTAACACTAACATGACTAGATGACATTTTATTTAATACGAGATTGATCTAATTGTCAACGTGTTTTTGAAAATATTTGCATGTTTTCTACTGGCGCATCAACAACCCTCATTCGTCCTCCGGGTTGGAAGATGTTCTTCGAGTAGCATTGATTTGTCACTGAGAACGATGGCAATTGCTCTGTAAGAACCGTGTACGACGGGTGGACCAGGAATGTCAGGAGGAGGTTGTGTCACACGAGCTCGGAAATGTATGACAACGTCGGATTGTCTGGTTAAATAAAGATGTTCCAACGAAAAGTAGTAAATCGGATATCGATTTCTAAAATCTAATTGTGATATTTGCAGACCGGTATCTACATTATAATCACGTCCAATAAATGTCAGCAAACGATGATACGCGCGTGCTATTTGGTTTTGTCCGTAATTAGGTAAAATATCCTCGGATGGTTCTTGTTGGCCGTTTATCCACAACGAGTTTTCAGTAACACCCAGTTGATTAAATATCATATGGATCCTTTTTTGTGAATTTAATCGTACCTTATCCTGTAACCCAACAAATATATGCCGCGGCGCAGAAACACCCTATTTTGATGCCATGTGCCATGTAAATATACCGTTAAAAGAAGTATCCATACTATATGTTGTTATTGTTAGCCATGATAGCAATTATTTCCCACCTGTATCCATAAATGATAGTAATTTGTTCTCTGCGGTGATTGATGGAGTCATTACTGGCATCCACAATGAAAGTTTTGTTATATTTACTTTACCATCAGGAACACCAGCACCATGCCAGATTGCAACATTAGCATCACCTTTTCGCTCGAGGACTACTGTATATTTCGCTCCAAAGATAACCTTTCTAACATTTCTGCAAAATCCGAAAATATGAGATTGTGGAATCCCCCATGAAATTAATCTACGCGGTCATTGCAACATTGATACGCGTGTTGAAAACCCTAGGTTGTAATTAGGATTAGTATCTTTTGTAATATCAAAGACATCACGTGGTCTATCTTCATATCCAGCTGATTGTGGATCAAGTGCAGTAGCTCATGGTGTCGTTACTTTAACATACTGAACATGTTCAGCGTAATTAATAATATCCTTAGCGAACATCATAGATGGTCCAGCCGATCTTGAAGAATCATCAGAATATCTCGCTAAACCCACTGTTGTTGTAGCAGCATCAACATCATGTTCAATAGATTCAATCTCTTTTCCATCGATCATATATCAAGTGCTACTAAATAATGCCATAATACCATTATTGACAAAAGCAACTCGCAAATTTGCGTCATATTCCCCATCAGCATTTGTTAGAAGTTCTCCTTTCAATTCGATAAATGCTTCAGCGAGTAGAAAGTATTAGCTTGTATCTTGAACCTGAAGTTCGATTATTAAATGAATATTTGGTTGTATTGCGTTATAGGAATAAAACTGATAATCACGTACAGAATCATTTTTGAGAACTGGGGCATCAATATCCAATGCTGGGTCGGGTGAAGCTTTGAACATTTTGTTATATATTTCGGGATCTAAACCGCGATTTCAAACCACTTATACATAGACAATTGCACATATCACATTACAGCGACAGTTCAACTTGGTAGAACACCACTCGTTTTGCCTCTCATTTAAAACATGTGTGTTTAGTTTATCAGGAATGCATGTTTTCCTGTCGATGTATCTAAAATCATCGTATGTGGCATTTGACTTTAGTTATTAGCTTGGTGATTCCGTATGATGCGCGTGTCTCACCTCTGTCTACGTGGTTTCAAATCTCAGATTCGGACAGTTTGGGTATGTGAGAAAGTTTGCTAGTAGCTTCTCGAAGGTCGGTGGTTCTTTCCAAGAGTTTTCCCGGGTTCTTCCTCTACTAGTAATACTGGCCGCCATGTATAGTCTATCGTGTTCTAAAAATGGCTTTAAACCCTAAAACAACAACAACAAAACAAAGATACACGTGGTACTGGAGTTAAAACAGTATGGGAAACAAACTGCATCCTTTTGTTCTTTTCTGCCATTGATCGATTATAAATCTGCAGCTAGCAAATAATTGAAATTCTCATGAAAATGCAGGATTGAACAATTGTTGTCAGTGAGAATCAACGTCTTTTCGCTTTGTATTGACCTTATAAAAGCTGCACATAGTTGCACATGTAAAGGAAGATCCTTTCTTACATGGAAGTAAATTTGGTGAATGAGGTTGGGACAGTAAACACTCTGGGGCTAATATCAAGTTTAATGATCATCATATGAAAGTAGATAAAGTTATAACCTTCCCATATGCTTGTCCACTTTTAAACTCATAGTATCTATAACTAGCAATTAGGTCTTTATGGGATCTAACATACAGGACGCTTCAGATTTAGTTGGGAGTAATGCAAGATCAAGGATCAATTTAGATTAATTACTAGATTCGGTCAAGATATTTACCACTTGAAAAAATAGGTTATGCCATAACGAATTACGAATTAGAATATTGCGATCTTTACAGAATTGCGATATATGCGATCTTTACATAATTATTTTAGTTTCACAAACAATATGATCACTTTAAATAATATACGTATTCTTGAAATAAATGTTCCTAAGAGGTTTGCTACAGGACGATAATGTAAAAATGCGGACATTATATTTACGACAAAAAGCAAGATGATTTAATAGGTTTTGAGATACAAACAATTTTAAAGAGTCTTCTGTCCAAATTCATATTATCTTAAGGATTACCTTTTTTGCCGTGTCCAACCTGAATAATAAGGACACATGACAGAATAAATAGGGTTCCGAATTAAATACCGTCTAAATCCGGCTACAACACTATATATTATGGATGTACAACTATGGAAATATTACTCATAGAAGGTAACATATGAAACGTTTGAAGACCATGTTCTAACAGTACACTAGAATGGTTTACAATAAAAGGTTAAAGAAGACTAAAAGACTCCTGCAAGTAAAGGAATATTGACATGTTTAAATATTCTACAATATTTGACTAAAGGTATGCAACTGATGCCTGAATTGAATGGGATACAATGGCGTTAAAGAAAATATTTTTGCTTTTTTGCCTAAAATTCCCAATGAGTTCCATTTTTCAATGATTGCACCTTCAGTATGCTTTTCTATATACGTTCATCCAGGAGCAATTTAAAACTGCTGGGATCTGTCCGTATTGATCATTGCTTAAAGCACACATTGCCGAGAAAGTAACTAGCTGGTTTTATTATAATATAGTCTTAAAAAGAAAAAACAATGGTATGTATTGTCGTCTATTTTCACACCGTTTCCGACGGATTGGATTTCAAGTGTCAAGCCAACTAATACAGATCATAATTAAATGATACAACGTTGGTTAGGAATCAAATTTTTAGAGTTCTTTTCACCCGTATAATCGTAAAATAATTAATTTCTTTCTGCATCAGAGTAAGATATAGTGTATGAAACGATATGTTCGTGAGCATGAGTGCTACCAAAATAGCTGATTCTGTGTTTTTATACATTAGGGCACAACAACACATTAGAGATAATATCGTGCAGAGGCAAACAAGTACCTTGACCACTTCCGAAATATAATAACCGATCAGGATTAATCTAATATCTGGATTCGAGCCAGCTACGTTCTGGCCACTAGTAAAACGCATAATAGCCGCAATAGTCTTTCCAATTAAGGGCATTTATTTTTAGGGATGTACGATATTAGTCTGTACCCCTGGATATTATTTCTAGTAACGTATTCTTATGTACCAAAGTTTCATGTTCATGTATATAGGTAAAACCTTTTTGTAAACAATGTCAGAATGTCAAACATTTTCCCCCGCAATCTATCGAAGAGAAGCGAAGCATGCAAACCACACAATCAACTATATTTACTGTGACAATAATATGCACAGCAATGCTGCAGCAAAAGGTTAGTAAAACTACCTAGGAAGCTTGATGGAAAGAATCCGACACATATGTTGCATTGAGGTGGGTGTAATCCTCTTGAACGAAGCTCGTGCTAATCTATGGAATCCATATTTGTATACAAGACTCGGAGATAAAACATCCACAAGGATACATTCAAGGAGGTCAGTTGAATAAATAATTCATGCGACAGACATACAACGTTACAAATATAAAGGTCATTCAGCGAATTAGATTTACTGATTGTAACTAATCGAGCTAACACCCTTTGGAACTGGGCAGGGTTTTAAGAAAAAACAAACACGTATGTGAGTGAGAATGAAAAAGTATTACACTCTCAAACTAATGAATAGAAAACACGAGAATAACATAAATACAAAGGTACATAATATGAATATAAAACACATAATTGGATTCGACTACTATACCAAACTCATGTAGTCAAATACTACTATATGGAATTCATGTAGTCGAACACTATTGTTGCAAAATTCATATAGTCATACACTACTGTTACAAAATTCATGTAGCCAAACACTATTGTCATTACATTCATGTAGTCAAACACTATTGTCATTACATTCATGCAGTCAAACACTACAAAGAAGCACTACATCGATATTACCACATGTGTATCTAGTGTTGACTCGGCCCGCTTTCCGGCACGGTCACCCCCACCCTCCAGACTGTCATGTACCTACACGTGGGCTCTAAATTGACGGTCTAATATCGTAATGGTGCACCAGAAATCCTCATATTCACTAACTCGTCTTGCTGTTCACACATAATGAGCTGAATATGGAAAAGAAAAAACTTTCGGAATGGTCTGCTTTAATTGTAACTACTTTAAAATATATCCCGGTTATGAATGGGTTAATATAACCCGCCAGAATTTCCTCATGTACGACTGTGACGTAGGAATGGTATGCCATTAAACTAGAAATACGATATATTACAACATTAATACATACATAGTACGTTTTTAGCATTAGTTATAATAGCGACCAAATAAAATTATCAACAGGAGTATACACATGTCCAAATCCTTGTTAATAATCTGAGTCGTATTAGCTCGCTACCAACTTTCAGATGTCATACCCTCTTAATAAATTAAATTATATATATATATATATATTTATATATATATATATATATATATATATATATAGTCGTGCGCATTAATACATAACATGCACGTGCCGCGCAACCAATAAAGGCCTCACGCGATACAAAGGAAAAGAATATTAAAAAATATATTATGGTGCGCGAAATACGACACCTAGGTAATAAAAACTGTATGGTGGTCTAACTGGGCCATATCGGGCATTTAGTAACACTGATTTGATTTCAGATGGAAAGCCTAGAAGACATTGTATTGTAGTGCGTGGTTTACAATGTAAAGTGTCCAGTTCAAAGTATGTCCAGCAATAAACAGTCATGTATGTGTTTGTCCGTTCAGGTGGTTATTTCAGGTTAATTCGGTCTGAACGTCACAGGGTAAATTCCATAACTTGAGTAATCTTAATATAAACAAATATTACAATTCAGCGCCTTGTTGAAACATGTAATGTCCAAGGAAACAAGGTCACAATTAATTTAACCCAAAACATATTACCATAGGAGAATTGCTGAAAGGGAACAGTTAGAAATTAGCAAGATTTTAACGAAATGAAAGAGCCAGTTTTTTGCTGAGCTATTATGCTCTAGACATTACGATGAATTTAGGTTAGCTAAGGAAAATGTGTTCCTGTTTTACTATACTTTATATTATATCATCGTGTTTGTTATTTTACTTGACTAAAGTTGAGCAAATTTTACTTGACTAAAGTTGAGCAACTCGTACTTACTATCAAGTCATGTGACAGATGAAAGGTTAAAGAAAGCGTTAAATCTCTGTATGCAAGCGATAAGGTGATCTTATGACTTTGTAATGCAAAGCCGGTTCTCAAAAGTAAAGTCCTCTATATGTGCACAAAGGAGTACGTCGTATCTGCTGCTCCAATATATTTCTATATTTAAATTTAAATTTGTTCAACTGGTCATCATGCATATCATCTTTTCGTGCCTCTGTCTCGCATTTTCATGTCAGTATTCTACCAAACAGTTTCAATAGCGGTCGAAATAACCTTCACTCTGAAATAATTTGGACCATGGATTGAATCCATCTTCATTTGTGTTGTAACAGATTCCAGTTGCAACTTGTATAATTAATGGTATTTACAGTATGGTTTTAGTTTCTACACATCCTTGAAATAACTGTTCGCCCTAAAATTACTACCGAAATGAAAAGCAAAACTAAGGACATTACTTTTCAGGTAAAATACAAGTTGTTTTTCTTCTGCAAAAAAACATTCGCAAAAAAAGATTTTGAATAAATAAATAAAGCTAGGAACTTAATGCAAATGAAAATCTGGTTATTCTTCTGAATGACGGGGAGAGACGAAGGCTTAGAGGCTGCAAGTGCGTCGCTCATTTAGGTAAGAACGACTCAGCAATTACTTACATATTTGCATTCGAGCGTGTAAGTAGTCGCAGTGGATTCGAAACGTACAAAAGACGTGTGATACCCGTCGAAGTAAAGTCTTCATCTGAATATAAAAGAGTATAATGTCAATAAAGTACAAAGTTTTGGTGATTATGTGGATAGTACTGTGCATTCGAATCAAGAGCACATATATCTTCGGTTTCATCCATAAAAACGGTGCCTTACGGAAAACATTCTCTTGAACGGATATTGGCCGAAAAATTACACGTAAACTCTCCAAAACCCCCTGAAATGATGTGTGACCTAAGCGGTAAGAACGTGCATTTCCTCGTCGGGGAACACGCGTACATGTTATGTATGATGAATGTATGCACAATACCAAATATGCTATGTTTTAATCATTTTAACTGTGGTGGAAATCGGTCACATACGCATATATAAGTATTATATTCATAAAAGCTGCAGTGAGTGTGAGCCGACCTTTTGCTGCAACATTA